>CM033474.1:245419001-245649696 GCA_019447015.1 Hymenochirus boettgeri
GTATTTATCCCCCTTGTATGACTTTATTGTACTTTATACTGTACAGCGATGTGTCCCTAAGTGGCGCTTTTATCAAATAAACTATACATATATTCATACATACATACATACCATACTACATACATGAAAGCTAAACATGTAACCATTACTAGACCGGCATTCCTGAAGTGGTTGAAGGATGTGGATATAGTTTTATATAAACATTCCAGATATTGTATACCAATGGTGAATGAAATACAGCACCGTGTGAGATAACGTGACCACTGAACACATATTGCACAGTTACTCCTTAGTAAACATGTCCCTTTATGACATTGCTGTTCTCTATCCACAGCGCAGTAGGTCATTTGTCGGTAATGTGTAAAGGAATATGATTGGAGGGGGACACAGACTTCTTGCCCTGGTAATAAGGACTCTGGGAATGTCTCACCTTTCTGACTGCGTATTTGTAGGAGGTTTGGGAATCCAATCTAAATTGTTCCTACTTATTTACATTAGGAAAGTTTAATAAATATCTAGGTAATTTTACAGGAATCCCTCTGTGTATCTACCAAGACCTAGTATTATTATTATTGTGGATTTATATAGTGCCAACATCTTCCGTGGCGCTTTACAATTACATGTATGCTTTCACATCAGGCCCTGTCCTGAAGAGCTTACAATCTAAGCACATTTATTTGACACATACAACCTATCAATATATCTTTATGATTGTGGGGGAAACCGCAGTGTCCGGAGGAAACCCCCACAAGCACGGGGAGAACATACAAACTCCTTGCAGATGTGTCTAAGGGTGGAATCAAACTCAGGATAGGCTCTGGTGTTAAAGGTGTTTTGTGGCCCTTTGCTAAATTTAGTGTATATATAGTGTATAGTGGCACTTCCCCTGACAATTTTATGCCAGTAATACTCATTAACATCACACAGGAATAACACAGACTATATATTTGCACATCACCATGAGGGGACAGTGCTGAGCAGCTCTTAGTGCTCACATGCAATGTGTGTATACTCGACCAATTCTCAGACCAATTCTTCAGCAATCGTTCATGTCTGGCAGGTTGCATCAGCTTCATTCATTGATCTGGCAGGATAGATCCCCAATGACACCAATGAGATCCACCACACATGTACGTTTTTTTGGTTGTGCACCAGCCACTTACATACATCTGTAGGTAAGGAAAACTAAAGTACATCATTTTTTAAAAAATAAAAACAGTTAATATGAAAAGTACTTGGGGCAGGGAGGTAGGATTGGTAATTCCTACCTCCCAATTTTGTTTCTGTGAAAAATACTGCTTCTGCCAGGCTTCCAAAGTTCTTTAACACAGGAAAGCCCAGGATACTAACCTGGCAGATTAAAACTGTGTGTTGGTGCTTCTCAACAGATTTATTAGGAGGTAGAAATAATCAATCCTACCTTTTAAATAAAGTAAAGAAAGGTTCCATGGATTTATCAACTGGGGGGAACCTCCTGTGAATTGCCGATCTACTATAAGCTAGGACTGGACGACTGGAGCACTTTCCAGTGTGGGAGTCTATTGGAGGTGAAGCAGCAGCATTGGGCAATAACGTGTCCCTTGCCCAGCATTCAAGCGATAATATAAACTATAATCTGTCCATCACCTTACAATTGTACAATCCTATTGCATGTATACTGCACATCTTATACAGTTATGTTAACGCATGTTCAAACCTCAAATGAAAACTATACATATGTAAATCAGCGAATATACATATGTAAATCAGGGCTAATCTGTTATGCATCGAAATGATGCTCCTATTCCCTTTGCCTCTCAAAAGTTTCTGCCTCCTCTTCAAGCTCTCCAAACTTTATTATCTACAGCTGTTACAGGGATTAGCATTCAGTGATTGGCGTGATGTCATCGGTACAACCACGATTAACAGCTGCTAACTGGAAGAACCAGAAGGCAGAGAGAATTAACAGGCAGTATTTCAGGTTAGACTAACATTGTCAGATTTCTAAATATTGCAGTTTTGGGGGTATTTACCTAAAAACATTTTTTTAATTGAGGGGTGAACTTGCTTTTAAGGCTACCTTCAGACAAGCATCTTTGTCCCATTTTAGAGGCATTTCTTTGTGGTTTCTTGTGGTTCAATAGGAGAAGAATGAATGCAAAACATCTGGAACCGCAAGGAAAAAAGATTTGTCTGAACGTAGCCTAAACCTAAACTAAATAACTAAATAACCAAGAAATCAATAAAGGTCAAATAGAAGCAGAAGCAATGATAACAAGGAGAAGCTAAGCAGAAGGGCAAAAATGGAAGGTAGGGGAGAATGGGAGCAGAGTGGAAATAGAAGGTAGGGGAGAATGGGAGCAGAGTGGAAGTAGAAGGTAGGGGAGAATGGGAGAAGGGTGAAAATAGAAGGTAGGGGAGAATGGGAGCAGAGTGGAAATAGAAGGTAGGGGAGAATGGGAGCAGAGTGTAAATAGAAGGTAGGGGAGAATGGGAGCAGAGTGGAAGTAGAAGGTAGGGGAGAATGGGAGAAGGGTGAAAATAGAAGGTAGGGGAGAATGGGAGCAGAGTGGAAGTAGAAGGTAAGGGAGAATGGGAGCAGAGTGGAAGTAGAAGGTAGGGGAGAATGGGAGCAGAGTGGAAATAGAAGGTAGGGGAGAATGGGAGCAGAATGGAAGTAGAAGGTAGGGGAGAATGGGAGAAGGGTAAAAATAGAAGGTAGGGGAGAATGGGAGCAGAGTGGAAGTAGAAGGTAGGGGAGAATGGGAGAAGGGTGAAAATAGAAGGTAGGGGAGAATGGGAGCAGAGTGGAACTAGAAGGTAGGGGAGAATTGGAGCTGAGTGGAAGAAGAAGGTAGGGGAGAATAGGAGAAGGGTGAAAATAAAAGGTAGGGGAGAATGGAAGCAGAGTGGAAGTAGAAGGTAGGGGAGAATATGAGAAGGGTGAAAATAGAAGGTAGGGGAAAATGGGAGCAGAGTGGAATTAGAAGGTAAGGGACAATGGTAGCAGAGTGGAAATAGAAGGTAGGAGAGAAAGAGAGCAGAGTGGAAATAGAAGGTAGGGGAGAATGGGAGCAGAGTGGAAATAGAAGGTAGGAGAGAAAGAGAGCATAGTGGAAATAGAAGGTAGGGGAGAATGGGAGCATAGTGGAAATAGAAGGTAGGACAGAAAGAGAGCAGAGTGGAAATAGAAGGTAGGGGAGAATGGGAGAAGAGTGGACATAGAAGGTATAGTATAGTATTTGAGGTTGAATAAAGACATACGTCCATCCAGTCCAACCCATCTAGAAATATCCTCATTTCCTGCCTAACTGTTGATCCAGAGGAAGGCAGAAAAAAACCCACCAAATTTAAGAAGGGGAAAAATATTCCTTCCTGACTCCAAGTGGCAATCGGAAATTTCCCTGGATCCACTCTACTTTATGTATCAATACCAGTAACTTGCAACATTCCTTGTTTGCAGAAACCCATCCAGCTTTTTTTTAAACTGACCAATGAACCTGCCATAACAACGTCCACTGGAAGACAGTTCCATAGCTTTACCATTCTTACAGTGAAAAACCCTTTCCGAACTTGAAGCCCAAACCTTTTTTCTTCAAGTCTTAAGGGATGTCCTCGTGTCCTCTTACATGTTCTATTGGTGAACAATGCCCCAGATAGTTTATTGTATGGCTTGTTAATGTATTTATACACAGTAATCATATCCCCACACAAGCGCCTTTTCTCCAGCGTACATAACTGTAACTTTTCCAGTCTTGCTTCATATTCAAGCTCCCTCAATCCCCTTATTAATTTAGTTGCCCTTCTCTGAACCCTTTCCATTTCAAAGATGTTTTTTTTTGTACACAGGATTCCAAAATTGCACTGCATATTCCAAATGAGACCTTACTAATGCTTTGTAAAGAGGGAGAATTTCATTTTCCTCCCTTGAACCCATACCTCTCTTTATACAAGACAATACCATGCTGGCTCTGGCTGTTGCCGCCTGGCACTGCTTGCTTCCTTTAAGTTTGTTATCCACCAAAACTCCAAGATCCCTTTCCAACAGGGATTCACTTAACACAGAGCCACTTATAGTATAAGCAGCACAAGGATTTTTAAGTCCAAAATGCATCACCTTACATTTATCAACATTGCCACCTCATCTGCCACCTAGCAGCCCAATGTAACAATCTATCTAGATCCCCCTGCAACGATTGCACATCCTCTGAAGTTTTTAACGGTCGACAAAGTTTTGTGTCGTCAGCAAACACAGAAACCTTGCTGACAATACCCACTTCCAAATCATTAATAAATAGATAAAATAGGAGCGGCCCCAACACAGAACCCTGTGGCACCCCACTTAGCTCTTTAGTCCATAATGATGAAACCCCATTAACAACTACTCTCAGCATCCTATTCATTAACCAATTTTCTATCCATGTACAAATGTGACTCCCCAGACCAACAGACCTCAGCTTATACATTAGCTGCCTATGGGGGACTGTATCAAAAGCCTTTGCAAAATCCAAGTAAACTACATCTACTGCTATGATTTCTACTTACTTCCTCATAAAAGCCAAGCAAGTTAGTTTGACAAGACCTAAATCCATGCTGGTTATTAATTATAATGTCAGTCCTTGAAACATACTCTAGAACACGTTCCCTTATTAAACTTTCCAGGATCTTCCCCACCACTGAAGTTAAACTTACAGGCCTGTAATTACCTGGCTGTGAACGACTACCCTTTTTGAATATTGGAATAACATCAGCCTTTTTCCAATCCAGAGGCACACCTCCGGACATGAGGGAATCTGCAAAAATAAGAAACAATGGCCTAGATAAAACTGAACTTAGCTCCCTAAGTACCTGAGGATGTATTTTATCCGGTCCAGGAGATTTATTAATATTAATCTTATTTAGTTCTTTCTGTACCATATCCTCGGTTAACCAAAGTGCACTTGCATCTTTTACACCATTATTGCTACAATATCTGTACTTGGATCTTCTATAGTGTATACAGAGGGGGAAAAAATTATTCAAGACATTTGCTTTATCGCCATCCTCCGTAACTAACATATCCCCATTAATTAATGGTGCTGCATTCTCAGTCCTCATCTTCTTACTATTAATATACTTAAAAAAAAAATTAGGCTTAGTGATGCTTTGTTGAGCTATCCTAACTTCATTATTAATTTTAAAATTAATCTTTCTTAATTTTAATTTTAATTTTATTTAGTTTGATTGCTCTGGGAGCAGAGTGGAAATAGAAGGTAGGGGAGAATGAGAGCAGAGTGGATATAGAAGGTAGAGGATGATGGGAGAAGAGTGGACATAGAAGGTAGGGGAGGATGGGAGTGGGCATAGAAGATAGGGGAGAATGGGAGCAGAGTGGAAATAGAAGGTAGGGGAGGATGGGAGCAGAATGGACATAGAAGGTAGGGGAGAATGGGAGCAGAGTGGATATAGAAGGTAAGGGAGGATGGGAGAAGAGTGGACATAGAATGTAGGGGAGATGGGAGAAGAGGGGAAATAGAAGGTAGGGGGAGGAAGGAGATGAAGATGAAAGTAAAATTGACGAAATAAAAGAAGTGTAGTAGAAGGATGGAATGCGGCTTTACGTTTTTATAACACACACATGCCCCTACCTCCACCCAACAACAATGCCGCCCAAGACGGTGGCCTAGTGATAAATCTGGTCCAGCGTATCTCAGTAAATAAGGCCCAGTGTGATATTGATAAAGTAAACGCAGATCATTATTTGTTCGATTTCAAGGGAAACTAAGCCTATTTTAGTAGGAAATTTTGCAGAGGTACCAAAAAAAGCCCGGATTGAATTTTTAGGATCAGTAAATCGTGCAAAAACTTGTGTGACTCTACGTACTTACTGGTTTTCACTAAAATACCACTAAAAGGGGAAGTGTGTGTGGGGGTGTTGGTGGGTTGTGGCGTTTTTTGATTTTTTTCTTGTAATTGCAATTGCGCATGGGTCCCATTTGAGCTAGTTGGTGGCCCAACCATATGGCATACCCTTTGATTCAGGACATGTGGGAGATTGCCATTTTTTACTTGCCAAGTGGGTTTAGGTAGGATTTCCACATTTGAGTCCTCTTATTTTATTTTTTCACAAAATCTTCTAAAAGCACGTTCTATGAATAACAGCGCCTGGAATTCTTCATGTATATATGAAAGCATGACACCGTTACGTAGCTGAAGGTGTGTAGATTCCAAAAATATATAGTTTGTGGGGGGTATTTCCAAGTTGAATAGGCTGTTGAAATTACAGCACACTTTTATTTTTTCTTGTAATTGCACTTTTGCATGCGTCCCATTTGAGCTAGTTGGCGGCCACGCCTCTGTGTGCACCCATGCATATGGCATACCATTTGATTCAAGACATTTGGGAGATTGACATTTAGCGGGTTTTTTTGCTTGTCAAGTGGGTTTAGGTAGGATTTCAACCTTTGAATCTCCTTATTTTATTTTTACAAAATCTCCTAAAAGCACAGAGTTCTATGGAGTACTATGTCTGGAATTCTTCATGTATGTATGAAAGCATGACAACGTTACGTAAGTGAAATTGTGTAGATTCCAAAAATCTATTTTCTATGGGGGGTTTGTGGGGGTTATTTCCAAGTTTCGGGGCTCTTTCCTTTGAAAAAGCGTAGGCTGTTAAAATTACAGAGCACTTTGATTTTTCTTGTAATTGCACTTGGGCATGTGTCCCATTTGAGCTAGTTGGTTGCCATGTCTCTGTATGCACCCACGCATATGGCATACCATTTGGTTCAGCACATTTAGTGGGGTTTTTTGCTTGTCAAGTGGGTTTAGATAGGATTTCAACATTTGAATAATTTAATTTTATTTTTCACAAAATCTCCGAAAAACACAGAGTTCTTTGGATTACTGCGTCTGAAATTCTTCATGTATGTATAAAAGCTTGGCACCGAAACTCACAAGGTATTGAATAACTCCTCCAAATTGGTTTCTCTGCCACCTGGGCTGCTCACCAGTCAATAATCACGAAAAAACAAACTGCAGTAGGATACACCAAAGTCTGTTGCAAAAAATTGTTCCTCTTTATTCACCCAATATGTGAGATACAGGCAACATTTCGGGTGGACCTCCACCCTTTATCAGGCTTGTGATTTGGCATATGTAACCATGCATATGGCATACCGTTTGATTCGGGACATTTGGGAGATTGATATTTGGTAACTTTTTGTTACGTTTCATGGGATTTTGGCATGATTTCTACCTTCGAAAGTGAATTTTGTTCATGTTTTTAAAAAACCTGCGAAAAGTGCGAACTTCTACAAAGAACTGCGCCCACACCACTGATGATATGAATGAAAAAACAACAGCATTCCATAGTTGAAAGTGTGTAGATTCGAGAAATATATAGTTTGTGGGGGGTGCAGAAAAACTGCAGACTGTTCAAATTCAGAGTTGGCTAAATATTTTTGCTGTTTTTGAGCCATCATGCATTGTCTAACTTCGTGGCTAGTCGCTTCCAAGTGCATGTGTGTAACCACACATATGGCATACCGTTTGATTCAGGACATTGGGGAAATTTATATTTGGTAACTTTTTCTTACATTCCATGAGGTTTTGGCATGATTTCTACCTTTGAAAGTTTATTTTTGTTAATTTTTTCAGAAAATCTCAGAAAAGTGTGAC
Organism: Hymenochirus boettgeri; assembly: GCA_019447015.1. NCBI lineage: Eukaryota > Metazoa > Chordata > Amphibia > Anura > Pipidae > Hymenochirus > Hymenochirus boettgeri. The sequence goes on from CM033474.1 coordinate 245,426,640, forward strand.
CTTCTACGACAAACTGCGCCAACACCATTGATGGTATGAATAAATGAACTACAGAGTTACATAGCTGAAGGTGTGTAGATTTCAGGAATATATACATATACATTTGTGAGGGGTATTTCTGAGTTAGGGGGGTGTTTTGTGGAAAAAACTGCAGACTGTTCAAATTCGGAGTTGGCTAAATATTTTCGCTTTTTCTGAGCCATCGTGCATTGTCTCACTTTGTGACTTTTTGCTTCCACGTCCATGTGTGTAACCATGCATATGGCATACCGTTTGATTCAGGACATTTGGGAGATTAATATTTGGTAACTTTTTTTTACATTCCATGAGGTTTTGGCATGATTTCTACCTTTTGAAGTTTTTTTTTGTTCATTTTTTCAGAGAAGTGCGACATTCTACGATGAACATTTTTTTACATTCCATGAGGTCTTGGCAAGATTTTTAGCTTTTGTATGTTGTTTGATGTTAATTTTGTTTAGAAAATCTGGAGAAAGTGCAAACTTCTACAAGGAACTGCGCCCACCCCATTGATGGTATGAATGAACAAACTACAGCGTTACATAGCTGAAGGTGTGTAGATTTCAGGAATATTGTGGGGGGTAATTCTGAGTTAGGGGGGTGTTTTCTGGGGAAAACTGCAGACTGTTCAAGTGCAAAGCTGGCTAATTTTTTTTTGCTGCTACTGACATTTGGCATTGGTCCCGCTCTGGGTTAGTTGGTAGCCATGTCTCTGGGTACACCCATGAATGTGGCATACCGTTTTTACTTTTTTGTAAGAAAATAATAACAATTGGACGAAGATCTGCGCCCAGGTATCTGCATTTTGATCGAAATTTTTCTCACTCATAAAATCCTGTGGTGTGTAGTTTCTAAAAATATCTCACTTGTGGGGATGGTTTAGTTAATTTGGAAGATATTCTATGTTAACCGTCAGAAGTGGTTATACATTTTCATTTGGTGTAATATTCTTGAAGGTGCAATTTTAGTTTGGGGGGGTCTCCTGTACAGGAAAAGTGGGGTACCTACATATATCTGGTATCGTTGTACTCGGGAGTATCATTGCTTTTAGAAACAGTATGATTTGTGTGTGTAACCTTAAGATAACTATAAAAATGGGGAAAATGCATGACATTTTTTTTTACATATTTTACCCATAATTCCAGTAAAATTTCCAGAAAAGTTACAAAATTTTGTTACCAGGTTTAAGTACACTTTGTGCTGAAAAAAACAATGTATAATATTCCTGATTTACTGGGGGGTTTCCTACTGTAAACTTTGACTGAACCAAATGTGTCTAAAATCCTGAAAATTCTTCTGGCAATTAACGCACGCAAAGTGGTGAATTCTACTGGCACTGAAAGGGTTAAACCCTACCTAACAGTTGATCCAGAGGAAGGCAAAAAACTCCAGCTAAAAAAAAAAGGGGGGGGGGATTCCTTCCTGACTCCAAACTGCAATCGGAAAGTATCCCTGGAACAACCAGATCTATATGCATTAATACCAGTAATTCTCAATATTTTTTAGTTTAGAAACTTATCCAGGCCATTTTTAGAGCTTTTCAATGAACTTGCCATTACCACATCTGCTGGAAGACAGTTCCACAGTGTCACCGTTCTCACTGTAAAGAAACCTTTCCTAACCTGAAGATGAAACTTCTTTTCTTCCAACCTTAAAGGATGTCCACGTGTCCTCTGATATGACCTATTAGTAAACAATGCACCAGAGAGTTTATTGTATGGCCCATTGATATATTTGTATAAGGTTATCATATCCCCATGCAAACTTCTTCTCCAATGTAAACAGCCCTAACTTGTCTAATCTGCCTGCATATACAAGCTCCTCAATTCCCCTTATTAATTCAGTTGCCCTTCTCTAAATTGCTTCCAATTCCAAGATGTCTTTTTGTATATGGGATTCCAAAACTGAACCCCATATTCCAAATGAGGCCTTACCAGTGCCTTGTAAAGAGGGAGAATAATATTTTTCTCTCTTGAATCTATTCCCCTCTTTATACAAGACAATATCTTGCTTACTCTAGCCGTTGCTACCTGGCCGTTGCTACCTCTGCATAGTTTAGTGCCATCAGCAAACACAGAGACCTTGCTCTCAATGCCCCCTTCTAAGTCATTTATAAACAGATTAAACAGAACCCTGAGGCACTCTACTTAGAACCTTAGCCCACATAGATGTAGCTCCATTAACCATCACTCTCTGCTTGCCATCCAATAATCATTTTTGTATCCATGCACAAATTTTTTCCTCAAGGAAAACTGTCCTCAGTTTATACTTTAGTCGCCTATGTGGCACAGTATCAAAAGCTTTCGCAAAATCCACTGCTGTGCCTGAATCTAAATTCTTACTCACATTTAAGAATGTGCCTTCCCATTGGTTAGACCCTGGGCAAAAAGAGAGGTGGATAAAATGGATCTATCCAATAGGAAGGAGCACCTCTTTAATAATTTGTCTTAAAGACAAAAAACAGTTACACACCATGGAAGTGTTTCATTACTAAACTGGGACTTTCATCAAAAAACCTTATCAAGAAAAACAGCTTTGTGCGTGTTTGCACCAATTATAGGGTAACAATATTGATCTAATTTAAAGGACAGTTATCGCTGCTTGCACACCCCTCATCCCTTCTCCCAGTGATAGTACCCAGGATGAGGATCTTAACCGCTATATCCTCACCTCACCAAATTTAGGAACCAAGCCTCCAAAACCGGCTTCTGAAAGCCAGACACGTCCCTTCACTTCCCAGTTTTTAACCGATAGGAAGACATGCTATTTGTGCCTCTTCCCATTGATCAGCCCTGCCATAGTCCGGGACTAGGCTGTAAGGTAAGTCCCAGGGGTGAGGATCACATGGTTTAGGTCCTTACTCTGGGGTTGTCTGGGTGACGATAATTGCCCTTTAATGCCAAATATTTAACACATGCTGGTCAAATTGCTTAAACAGTGTCCGTAAAGCCTTTGTTGAATCAGATTTCAGGGATAAACAATCTTTTTCTGTGAATGACCACCAATGTACCTTATTTAAAGGGCTAGTGTATCAGTCTACTATACTGTTGGTATATTTAGGATACATGTGCATTATTCATATACACACACAAAGGGAATCTGGAATTCATGCACAATAGAATCTGCAATAATCTATCTATCATCCAAACTTTCCTTTCTAGTAAACCGCCTGCGATTGGTTGGTTGCCTGCATGCTCCTACATGCAGTTCCAGTCCACATTTTGCAGGGCAGCAACTAATGTATATATGACAAGATAGGAGGATTGCTCATTCCATAGATATACATTGGCAGGTATATGGAAAATCCCATTGAGATCCATTGACCATGTATGATCAGCTTTGCTTACCGTACCAATTGTTACTCTGAGAGAAACAATAATAAATCAAGACTGGGGTATCAGTTTCCTTACCATTGTCTTTCGCCCTCTGAGCATAGTCAGAAACTTCATCCTGAGCTCGTCCGTCGGTGAACACAATGGCCACTTTGGGGACTCCCATGTGCCTTGGCCTTGAACCCTGGGCTTGTGAGAAGCTTTTTTCATACATGAACTTCAGTGCAAGTCCTGTCATTGACCCTCTGCCCATGTACTTAACCTGGGAAACAGCCCTCTTCATATCTTTGGCGCTGCTGTATTGCGCCATCGTGAACTCCGTACGGACATGGGTAGAATACTGCACCAGTCCCACTCGGGCAGCTTTCTGAGAAATTGTAAGTGAGTCCAAAATCCCATTGACAAACTGTTTCACTATTTCAAAGTTGTCCTCCCCAAGGCTTTTCGAACCATCAATAATAAACACCAAATCCACTGGACCCTCGCTGCATTCTGCAAAGAAAATAAAGAGTCTAATATAGGTTAATAATGTTTAATTGAGTTCCTCACTTAGTGGCACTGCTGTAAAGCTCATCTTACCAATAGACATCATTTAGTGATTTAAACTGTCATTTATAGTTAACACAGACAAACAAAGCCTAGACATATCTCAGTAAGGTTTTCCTTATCATTATGCCATGTTTAATCGGAGCGACTCTTTCCCCTTCTTAGGGCTAGGCCACACTGCTGCGTTTTTTTTTGCGTTTGCGATTGCGCTTGCGATTTTCCAAAATCATTGAAAACGCGGCAACGCAAAAAAAATGCGCGTTTTTCGGTGCGATTGCGATTGCGTTTTGCGTTCTGCATTTTTAATCGCAATCGCATGCGTTTTCCTATACTTATTGAAGAAATCGCAATCGCAAACGCAATGAAAATCGCACATGAAATCGCATGCTATTGCGTTGCAGTGTGGCCGTACCCTAAAAGTCACACTAACCCATCACAAAAGGACCAAACACCCAAGCGGTGCTTTTTCCGTTGTTGCCGTCCAGGGTAGTTTGGCCTCAGCCTGAACCTCATGGATCCCTTATAGTGTGAAGTAGGTGCAGTCTGATGTGGATTGGATAATAGAAAAGTGGTGCTAAGCTTATTGTAAACTACTCATTTCATTAACCTTTTTGCTTTCATTTATAAATACTGCAGACAATCCTGCAGCAAATGAAAAGATTCTAATATTCCATCCATGTTAGTATTCTCATTGGTACTGCCACTTTAACCGATAAATTCAGGGAGATTCAATAAAAGTTCTTATCATTTATAATGGTGCTAATTTTGCCCCAACCAATCAGATCTTATTTAACATTTGAAAGCTAACATCTGATTGGTTGGGGCAAAATTAGCACCATTTTAAACGATAAGCAGGCTCATTTATACCCAGAGCCTGTATCACTCTGGGTAAATGCTACTTCCGGGATTTAATATCGCGTTTGTGAATGTGGGTAAATCCCGGTAAGTTTCGGATGCTAATATGGAGTTAATCGCGCTAACCGGTAGCAAACCGTTTAGCGTGACTTTACCTCCATATATTTGCCCAGCGAGTCTGGGTAATTGAGGCCCAAGAAATTTTATTGAATCTCCCTGTAAAGAGATCAAAGTTTTATCTAAATGTATTGTCTGTGAGCACTGATGTATGTTATGTACAAAATGAAATTTTGTGTGGCATAGAGTGTGGTCACCCACATTGAAAAACACTGCCATGCAATTCTCACAAGCTAATGGATCCCACAATGTATTCGTGTGTGAGAAACGTGACAGTGTGGCCTAGTACTCTGCATGATATTCTGTCTTTATGTACAGTATTCCATTACAGATAGACTACTGTGCCCAATATAGCATGGTATTCCCTTCGTAGTAATTGTCTACATCCCTCTGCAATCTGTCCTATAGACTAATAAAATATTTTGTTTCAGTATGTGCCTTCACTTACAGACAGATCCATGTTCGTGATACTAGTTTTGCTAGACGAAAAAGCCAGAGCCAAGCCATATGTTTATATGAATTGTTTTGTGTTAGCTAGTCTGGTAATGCTTACATTGCTGACATCACTTTTTAGTTCTATAGGTGACACGTAGATTTTGCCTGGCAATAAAATTGGATTTAGTTTCCCACTGTGAGTCTTTTGGTCTCACCAATCCTTTAATCTGCTAGGCACAAGCCCCAGACAGAAAGCAGAAAGAGATTATTATTATTATATTATAACATTGCTAGTTATCATCTGTGTTCTTTTAAAGGAGACGTAAAGGCTGAAAATGATTTACTGTGTGCCTATGTATAGCTAAATGAAATGGCCTTTCTGGGACTGGGAGGATATACTGACCCTCTGGGGGCTCCTACTAATAAATATTTCTGGTTTTCTCACTGTGTATCAGATACCAAAGAAAATATATGTATTTGCTGATGCAAAAAGCGGTGCAAAATGTTTGCCCGTCTGTTAATATTCACCAAATGAATAATATGCTGCAAATTAATAGCACAAGCAAACCTTTGTACCTTATGCATTGGCCTCAGAGACTAGTGGATGCCCCATTCGATTCAGCTAAACACAATAAATACATGAAGGAAAAAAACTTTTTCATGCATTCATTTTTCTTTTAATTGTTTATACTTATTTATTGTGCATTTGGGGCTTAAATCTGAATCCAACTCTCTTGGCCAAGCCCAAATCCGGAACCCATTATAGGAGCTGAATGGCATTTCCATTAACAAACAAAGCAATTTTTCAAATGGATTTTCTCTGAGGGTAAATCAGCTAAATGGCAAAATTTTCAAAGCTTTTCCTCTGTTTTTAAATAAAATACAATTGTTTGTTTTCATGTTTTATTCATCAATATATGTATTCTTTCTACTCCGTGAAAATGACCAATCAAGTGACACCTCCTTTCGCTATCCATTTTGAGAAGATTTTGGGTCCACATATGGGATACATTTTCCAGGTTTGATCAACTTCAATTGTGATTTTTTTTTTAGCCGATTTGATCAAAACGTTTAAAATAGTAAAAAAAAGTATTGACTCATGTATGGCCTGAAAGATCTTTAGGCAGCCAAGGAAGTAATTAGGCCTGCTTGTAGACGAATTAAAGAAGAGCTGTAGAGAGTAAAAAGGATTTTTTTTGTAAAACAGTTAAAATGAAAAGTACCTAGGGCAGGTAGGTACTTTCAACCTCCAATATGAGGAGCGCCAACACAAAGAAAACTACCTCTGCCAGGCTTCCTGAGCGCCTCAGCACTATCTTTAACATGGGAAGTCAGAGGGCAATAACCTGGCAAATGAAAAATGTATGTGCTGTAGCTTCACAACGAAACAATATTGTGAGGTAGGAATAATCAATCTTATCTCCCTGCCCCAGGTACTTTTCATTAAAAAAGTAAATTTTTACTGTCTATTTCTCCTTTTAATTACATATCTTTTTGGCATTCACAAAGGGGAAATTTGAGCAGAATGGTGGTGTCCTGTCTGTCCTGTGGTATAAGGGAGTAACTGTACTTACTTCCGCATCCTTTTCCATCTTCCCCTAAATTGAATCCTTCAAAACATTTGCACTGGTAGGAATTCTCATTGTTGATACAGATATGTTCACAGCCATGGTCAATGGTTTTGCACAGATCTCTGCCTGGGAATAACCAAATGTATTTAATTACATTGTAATGCTTGTCATGTTCTTATATAACACACGTAAGAATTTCAATAGAGATGTTGAATTTTGGGTTGCAATATGTAGATGTATAATTGTAACTATAGCACCACTTGGGGATGCTGTGCTGTACAATGTTACAATCACAAAATGTATACAAGGGGGACAATAAAAGGAATATGAATAATTACTGAATGTACATTCATTACTACAGAAGTATTTAAGAGCTTGAACCTTAAGATATTAACAGGGAGACACAATAAAAGTTCTTATCGTTAAAAAAAATCGTTAATTTTGCCCCAACCAATCAGATCTTATTTAACATTTAAAAGCTAACATCTGATTGGTTGGGGCAATATTAGCACCATTTTTAATTATAAGAACTTATTGAATCTCCCTGTAAGTGCTTAAAATCTAGTTGGATAAGTAACAAACAGATAAAAGGGAAGGGTAGAAGCGCTGCAGTGTGATTTGTTTAAATATCTGTTAAATAACTGTATACTGTGCTGACTCTCTGAGAGGTAGGGTGCAAGATATTAGATTTAAACCTACTGACAGGTTTCTTGATGAAGAAAGAGAAAGGAGAATAGAATTCCACTTCCAGAGGTGGAGAGCGACATGAGAGAAAGTTTAAGGTGGGAGGAAGCAATGCAAATGGACAGGAGGTGGTTTTGCAGGCAATTCGTTTGTATAAAAAATTTAGAGAATGGACGTTCCCTTTAAAGTTCCTGTTTAGTAGAAAGTAAAATCAATGCAAGCAACAGAGTTCAGTATGGGCTAAAAGGGAGAAAGATGGGAAGCAGAAAATCGAGTCAGTACAACATTACAATAGCCCAGGGGTGATAGGATCAGAGCATTCATAAAAATTATGGTAGTTGATGGCAAGCATCAATGTGTTCCTTCTCCAATTCTGTCATGTACGCTGCACCTACCAGAACTGTGCCATGGCCTGGGTGATGTTTACATTGACAGATAAACAAGGTACATATGGAAAGGATGTATGCCCTATTATAGCATTTACGGTACTATACACAATATAGCATACCACAGGAATAGGAAATTGAATTCATCATTGATAAAAAGTGAAACAACCTTTATAAAACTGTTTCTGTATACTCCCTACCATTATTTTGTAGTAAGTACTGGGTGCCTGTGGAACAACAGAGGAAATATACACAGGCTGGAGCAAAAAGCATTGGAAACCCTCATCCATGCAGTTATTGTGTTAATGATTCATTATAATCACTTACACATGTTGTACAGCAATAAACACAGGAAACTCTCAGACTATTTCTTATTATCCTCTAAATAACAGAACATTTCCACATTATTCATCTTCCAAAATGAAAGGTGTTAGAGATCTCCCATATCACATTATTATATGAAAGGTGTTAGAGATCTCCCATATCCCATTATTATATGAAAGGTGTTAGAGATCTCCCATATCCCATTATTATACCCCATTATTATATGAAAGGTGTTAGAGATCTCCCATATCACATTATTATATCCCATTATTATATGAAAGGTGTTAGAGATCTCCCATATCACATTATTATATCCCATTATTTAATGAAAGGTGTTAGAGATCTCCCATATCGGGGAACCATAACCTGTAAAGTGCCGGAACTCTTCCGATAAAGCTGAACTGGACGACGGGTAGCACTGTTGCCAGTGTGGTGGGGACCTAGTGTGGAGGGGGTGGGGAAAAGGCCGCAGCATTGGGCATAAACGGTGTCCACTGATGGGCCCAGCATGTCGAAGGAGGGCGCATAATAAAAACTAGAATCTGTGCCAAGTCACCTTACAATTGTAAACGATCCATTGGCAGGGAAACTGGCACAGTCTTAATACAGTTATGTTTCAAAGAGAACGCATGTGGTACAAAGGAGGAGACAAATCAAATGGAAAACTGTACATATGTAAATCAGACGAATAGGTCATGGTTGTTCAGGTCTAAATCGTGGTATTGACATCGAAATTGATTGGCGCCTAGATCCCGTTGCCTCTCAAAGAGTTTTCAGCCTCCTCGTGTCAAGCTCTCCAACTTAATTATCTCAAAACGTGAAAAAATTAACAGGGATTAATTCATTATTCGGCTTGATTGGGATCAATCTGGTTACAAAAACACACTCATGATAAAACAGTCTCGGGCTAACAATAAGGAAGAACCAAAAGAAAGCAGAAAGATAAAATTAACGGAACAAAATAAATATTTCAGGTTAACGAACATGACATTGTCGATGTATATCTAAATAAATAAATGCAGTTTAATGGAAAAGTGGGATTTACCTACAAAACCATTTTTGCTACTTAGAGGTGAACTAATGTGCTTTTTTTAAGGCTGGACGCTTCAGGTCCGCCTTTGATGCCCCATTTGTAGAGGCGGATTTTTCTTGTTGTTGTTGTTCGTAGTGGTGGTGTGCGCGAATAGGAAGAATATACAACAAAAAGTGCCGACAACCTTGGGCAACCCAAGGAGGAAACAAGACATTTGTCTGAAACGGTAGCCTAAGACGCCTAAAACTAATAACGGTAAATACCCAACGAAATCATAAAGTCAAATAGAAGCGAGAAGCGAGATGTGAGGAATGAAACAAAAGGGGAATAGAGAGAAAAACTGTCGCAGTAAAACGTGCAAAATGGTGAAAAGGGTAAAAGGTGGGTAAATGGAGAGCAGTGGTTGGTAAAAACTAGAAAAGTTAGGGTAGGATCGTGGGGGGGGAGGCGAGTTGTGGTGAAGTCCGAAATTGTAGGGTATAATAGTGACATAAGGCTGTTGAAAGATAGAGATGTAGGGGGTGATATTGCTACCAGTGCGAGGAGTGTAATAAGGTAACTGGGTGGAGTAAATGGGTAGCAGAGTTTAACATAGAGGAAGAAGTAGTGAACCGGGTGGGATCAAAGTTGAAGTGCTGACAAGGTAGGAGAATGGTGCTAATGGGTGACAAGAGTGAGAATGTAGGTAGAAGGTGGGAGCTACGTGAAGTAGTCAGGTAAGGAGAGCATGGGATCAATTGGACGTAAATTGTAGGGAGAATGGCTCAAGTGGTGAGATAGAAGTAGGGTAGTTATAAGGGAGACAGAATGGACAGTAAAGGGTAGTTGAGTGGGATAATGGGATAAGAACGGGGTGGTGACAACCAAACAAATGGTGGTCGTGAAATCTAAGTGTGAGGTGGAGGCAATGTGGATCAGAGTGAAAAGAGTAGACAGTGTAGGAGTAGGGAAGGAGGAGCATGGTAGAAAAAAATAGAATGTGGGGAGAAATGTAGAACGGACCGTGGACCTAAAAGGTAGGGGAGTAATTTGAGCTGAGTGGAAAAGAAGACGGAGGGATAGATATGAGAAAAGTGGTTCAAACATAAGGTAAGTGGCGTACTGGACAGCAAGTGTGAAAGTAGAGCAGTTAGGGTGACATATGAGAAGGGTGAAGACATAGAAGGTATGGGGGAAACATGGGAGAGAGAGTGGAGTTACTGAAGGTAGGGACAATGGTACAGAGTGGAAATATAAGACGGAGGAGAAAGAGAGCAGCGTTGAACTAGAGTGTAGGGTAGCAATGGAGCAGAGTGGAACATAGGAAGGTAGGTCAGACAGGAAGAGCATAGTGGGAAATATCAACGGTAGGGTGAGAATGGGACCTATGGTGGAAATATAGAGTAGGACAGAAGTAGACAATAGTGTACATAGAAAGGTAGCGAGGAATGTATGAGAGATGGGCATAGAAGGTATAGGGTATAGTTAATTTGAGGTTTGAATAAGACATACCGTCCTCCAGTCCAACCCTCTAGAAAAATCCTCATTTCCTGCCTAACTGTTGATCCAGAGGAAGGCAGAAAAAAAACCCACCAAATTTAAGAAGGGAAAAATATTCCGTCCTGACTCCATGGCAATCGGAATATTTCCGGCTGATCCCCTCTACTTTAGTAGTCACATACCAGTAACTTGCAACATGTCCTTGTTTGCAGAAACCCATCCAGCTTTTTTTAAACTGACCAATGAACCTGCACATAACACACGTCCACTGGAAGACAGTTCCTACATACTACCAGTCTTACGGTGAAAAACCCTTCCGACATTGAAGCCCAAACCTTTGTTTCTTCAAGCTTAGGGATTCCTCGTGTCCTCATTACATGTTCTATTGGTGAACACAATGCCCCAGATAGTTTTATTGTATGGCTTGTTAATGTATTTATAACAGTAATCATATCCCACACACAAGCGCCTTTTCCCAGCGTACATAACTGTAACTTTTCCAGTCTTTGCTTCATATTCAAGCTCCCTCAATCCCCTTATTTATTTAGTTGCCCTTCTCTGAACCCTTTCCATTTCAAAGATGTTTTTTTTTTGTACACAGGTTCCAAATTGCACGGCATATTCCAAATGAGACCTTACTAATGCTTTGTAAAGAGGGAGAATATTCATTTTCCTCCCTGAACCCATAACTCGCTCTTTAACAAGACAATACCAATCGCTTCCTGGCTCGTTGCCGCCCTGGCACTGCTTGGCTTCCTGTAATTTGTTTATCCACCAAAACTCCAAGATCCCTTTCCACGGAGGATTCACTTACACAGAGCCACTAATAGTATAAGCCGCACAAGGATTTTTAAGTCCAAAATGCATCACCTACATTTATCAACATTGCCACTCTATCTGCCACCTACAGCCCAATGTAACAATCTATCTAGATCCCCCTGCAACGATTGCCACATCCTCTGAAGTTTTTTAACGTCGCAAAGTGGGTGTCGTCAGCAAACACAGAACCTTGCTGACAATACCCACTTCCAATCATTAAATAATAGAAATGGAGGCGGCCCCAACACAGAACCCTGTGGCAACCCACTTGCTCTTTAGTCCATATGATGAAACCCCATTAACAACTACTCTCAGCATCCTATTCATTAACCAATTTTCTATCCTGTACAAATGTGACTCCCCAGACCAACAACCTCCAGCTTATACATTAGCTGCCTATGGGGGACTGTATCAAAAGCCTTTGCAAATCCAAGTAAGACTACATCTACTGCTATGATTTCTACTACTTCCTCATAAAAGCAAGCAAGTTAGTTTGACAAGACCTAAATCCATGCTGGTTATATTATAATGTCGATCCTTGAAACATCCTCTAGAACACGTTCCCTTATTAAACTTCCAGATCTTCCCCACCACTGAAGTTAAACTTACAGCCTGTAATTACCTTGCGTGAACGACTACCCTTTTTTGAATATTGGAATAACATCAGCCTTTTTCCAATCCGAGGCACACCCTCCGGACATGAGGGAACTGCAAAATAAGAAACAATGGCCTAGATAAAACTAACTTAGCTCCTAGTAACCTGAGGATTGTATTTTAATCCGGTCCAGGAGATTTATTAAATATAATCTATTATTTCTTTCTGTACCTATATCCTCGGTTAACCAAAGTGCCTTGCATCTTTTACACCATTATTGCTACAATATCTGACTTTGGTATCTATATGTGTATACGAGGGGGAAAAAATTATTCAAGACATTTGCTTTATCGCCATCCTCCCGTACTACATATCCCCATTAATTAATGGTGCTGCATTCTCAGTCCTCATCTTCTTACTATTAATATACTTAAAAAAAAATTAGGCTTTAGTGATGAGCTTTGTTGACTATCCTAACTTCATTATTAATTTTAAAATTAATCTTCTCTTTTTAATTTTAATTTTTATTTAGTTTTGATTGCTCTTGGAGCAGAGTGGAAATAAAGGTAGGGGAGAATGAGCAGCAGTTGATATAGAAGGTATAGATGGATGGGAAAGAGTGGACATAGAAGGTAGGGGAGGATGGGATGTGCATAGAAGATAGGGAGAATGGGACAGAGTGGAAATAGAAGGTAGGGGAGGATGGTAGCGGCCCAGAATGGCATAGAGGTAGGGAGATGGGAGCAGCGTGGATATGAAGGTAAGGTGATGGGAGAACGGTGGACTAGAATGTAGGAGTGGGACGGGGGAATGTGGTGGGAGGAGGAGTGAGATGAAAGTACAATTGACGAAATAAGAAGTGTAGTAGAATGTGAATGCGGCTTTAACCTTTTTTATAACACACACATGCCCCTACCTCCCCCAACAACAATGCCGCCCAAACGGTGGCCTAGTGATAATCTGGTCCAGCGTACTCAGTAAATAAGGCCAGTGTGATATTGATAAAGTAAACGCAGATCATTCATTTGTTCGATTTCAAGGGAAACTAAGCCTATTTTTAGTAGGAAATTTTGCAGAGGTACCAAAAAAAAGCCCGGATTGAATTTTTTAGGATCAGTAAATCGTGCAAAAACTTGTGTGACTCTACGTACTTACTGGTTTCTCACTAAAATACCACTAAAAGGGGAAGTGTGTGTGGGGGTGTTGGTGGGTTGTGGCGTTTTTTGATTTTTTTCTTGTAATTGCAATTGCGCATGGGTCCCATTTGAGCTAGTTGGTGGCCCAACCATATGGCATAACCCTTTGATTCAGGAATGTGGGGAGATTGCCATTTTTTACTTGCCAATGGTTTAGGTAGGATTTCCACATTTGAGTCCTCTTATTTTATTTTTTCACAAAATCTTCTAAAAGCACGTTCTATGAATAACAGCGCCTGGAATTCTTCATGTATATATGAAAGCAGACAAAACCGTTACGTAGCTGAAGGTGTGTAGATTCCAAAAATATATAGTTTGTGTGGGGTATTTCCAAGTTGAATAGGCTGTTGAAATTACAGCACACTTTTATTTTTTTCTTGTAATTGCACTTTTGCATGCGTCCCATTTGAGCTAGTTGGGCCACGCCTCTGTGTGCACCCATGCATATGGCATACCATTTGATTCAAGACATTTGGGAGATTGACATTTTAGCGGGTTTTTTTTGCTTGTCAAGTGGGTTTAGGTAGGATTTCAACCTTTGAATCTCCTTATTTTATTTTTTACAAAATCTCCTAAAAGCACAGAGTTCTATGGAGTACTATGTCTGGAATTCTTCATGTATGTATGAAAGCATGACAACGTTACGTAAGTGGAAATTGTGTAGATTTCCAAAAATCTATTTTCTATGGGGGGTTGTGGGGGTTATTTCCAAGTTTCGGGCTCTTTCCTTTGAAAAAGCGTAGGCTGTTAAAATTACGAGCACTTTGATTTTCTTGTAATTGCACTTGGGCATGTGTCCCATTTGAGCTGTTGGTTGCCATGTCTCTGTATGCACCCACGCATATGGCATACCATTTGGTTCAGCACATTTAGTGGGGTTTTTGCTTGTCAAGTGGTTTTAGATAGGATTTTCACATTTGAATAATTTAATTTTATTTTTCACAAAATCTCCGAAAAACACAGAGTTCCTTTGGATTACTGCGTCTGAAATTCTTCATGTATGTATAAAAGCTTGGCACCGAAACTCACAAGGTATTGAATAACTCCTCCAAATTGGTTTCTCTGCCACCTGGGCTGCTCACCAGTCAATAATCACGAAAAACAAACTGCAGTAGGATACACCAAAGTCTGTTGCAAAAAATTGTTCCTCTTTATTCACCCAATATGTGAGATACAGCACATTTCGGTGGGACCTCCACCCTTTATCAGGCTTGTGATTTGGCATATGTAACCATGCATATGGCATACCGTTTGATTCGGGACCTTTGGGAGATTGATATTTGGTAACTTTTTGTTACGTTTCATGGGATTTTGGCATGATTTTCTACCTTCGAAAGTGAATTTTGTTTCATGTTTTTAAAAAAAACCTGCGAAAAGTGCCGAACTTCTACAAAGAACTGCGCCCACACCACTGATGATATGAATGAAAAAACAACAGCATTCCATAGTTGAAAGTGTGTAGATTCCGAAATATATAGTTTTGTGGGGGGTGCAGAAAAACTGCAGACTGTTCAAATTCAGAGTTGGCTAAATATTTTTGCTGTTTTTTGAGCCATCATGCATTGTCTAACTTCGTGGCTAGTCGCTTCCAAGTGCATGTGTGTACCACACATATGGCATAACCGTTTGATTCAGGACATTGGGGAAATTTATATTTGGTAACTTTTTCTTACATTCCATGAGGTTTTGGCATGATTTCTACCTTTGAAAGTTTATTTTTGTTAATTTTTTCAGAAAATCTCAGAAAAGTGTGACCTTCTACGCACAAACTGCGCCAACACCATTGATGGTATGAAAAATGAACTACAAGTTACATAGCTGAAGGTGTTAGATTTCAGGAATATATACATATACATTTGTGAGGGGTATTTCTGAGTTAGGGGGTGTGTTTGTGGAAAAAACTGCAGACTGTTCAATTCGGAGTTGGCTAAATATTTTCGCTTTTTCTGAGCCATCGTGCATTGTCTCACTTTGTGACTTTTTGCTTCCACGTCCATGTGTGTAACCATGCATATGGCATACCGTTTGATTCAGGACATTTGGGAGATTAATATTTGGTAACTTTTTTTTACATTCCATGAGTTTTGGCATGATTTCTACCTTTTGAAGTTTTTTTTTGTTCATTTTTTCAGAGAAGTGCGACATTCTACGATGAACATTTTTTTACATTCCATGAGGTCTTGGCAAGATTTTTAGCTTTTGTTGTTGTTTGATGTTAATTTTGTTTAGAAAATCTGGAGAAAGTGCAAACTTCTACAAGGAACTGCGCCCACCCCATTGATGGTATGAATGACAAACTACACAGCGTTACAATAGCTGAAGGTGTGTAGATTTCAGAATATTGTGGGGGGTAATTCTGAGTTAGGGGGTGTTTTCTGGGGAAAACTGCAGACTGTTCAAGTGCAAAGCTGGCTAATTTTTTTTTGCTGCTACTGACATTTGGCATTGGTCCCGCTCTGGGTTAGTTGGTACCATGTCCTGGACACCCATGAATGTGGCATACGCGTTTTACTTTTTTGTAAGAAAATAATAACAATTGGACGAAGATCTGCGCCCAGGTATCTGCATTTTGATCGAAATTTTTCTCACTCATAAAATCCTGTGGTGTGTAGTTTCTAAAAAATTCTCCTCTGTGGGATGGTTTAGTTAATTTGGAAGATATTCTATGTTAACCGTCAGAAGTGGTTATACATTTTCATTTGGTTGTATATTCTTGAAGGTGCAATTTTAGTTTTGGGGGGTCTCCTGTACAGGAAAGAGTGGGGTACCTACATATATCTGGTATCGTTGTACTCGGGAGTATCATTGCTTTTAGAAACAGTATGATTTGTGTGTGTAACCTTAAGATAACTATAAAAATGGGGAAAATGCATGACATTTTTTTTTACATATTTTACCCATAATCCAGTAAAATTTCCAGAAAAGTTACAAAATTTTGTTACCAGGTTTAAGTACACTTTGTGCTGAAAAACCAATGTATAATATTCCTGATTTACTGGGGGGTTTCCTACTGTAAACTTTGACTGAACCAATGTGTCTAAAATCCTAAAATTCTTCTGGCAATTAACCGCACGCAAAGTGGTGAATTCTACTGGCACTGAAAGGGTTAAACCCTACCTAACAGTTGATCCAGAGGAAGGCAAAAAACTCCAGCTAAAAAAAAAAGGGGGGGGGGATTCCTTCCTGACCCAAACTGCAATCGGAAAGTATCCCTGGAACAACCAGATCTATATGCATTAATACCAGTAATTCTCATATTTTTAGTTTTAGAAACTTATCCAGGCCATTTTTAAGCTTTTCAATGAACTTGCCATTACCACATCTGCTGGAAGACAGTTCCACAGTGTCACCGTTCTCACTGTAAAGAAACCTTTCCTAACCTGAAGATGAAACTTCTTTCTTCTCCAACCTTAAAGGATGTCCACGTGTCCTCTGATATGACCTATTAGTAAACAATGCACCAGAGAGTTATTGTATGGCCCATTGATATATTGTATAAGGTTATCATATCCCCCATGCAAACTTCTTCTCCAATGTAAAACACCCTAACTTGTCTAATCTGCCTGCATATACAAGCTCCTCAATTCCCCTTATTAATTCAGTTGCCCTTCTCTAAATTGCTTCCAATTCCAAGATGTCTTTTTGTAATGGGATTCCAAAACTGAACCCCATATTCCAAATGAGGCCTTACCATTGCCTTGTAAAGAGGGAGAATAATATTTTTCTCTCTTGAATCTATTCCCCTCTTTATACAAGACAATATCTTGCTTACTCTAGCCGTTGCTACCTGGCCGTTGCTACCTCTGCATAGTTTTAGTGCCATCAGCAAACACAAGACCTTGCTCTCAATGCCCCCTTCTAAGTCATTTATAAACAGATTAAACAGAACCCTGAGGCACTCTACTTAGAACCTTAGCCCACATAGATGTAGCTCCATTACCATCACTCTCTGCTTGCCATCCAATAATCATTTTTGTATCCATGCACAAATTTTTTCCTCAAGGAAACCTGTCCTCAGTTTATACTTTAGTCGCCTATGTGGCACAGTATCAAAAGCTTTCGCAAAATCCACTGCTGTGCCTGAATCTAAATTCTTACTCACATTTAAGAATGTGCCTTCCCATTGGTTAGACCCTGGCAAAAGAGAGGTGTGATAATGGATCTATCCAATAGGAAGGAGCACCTCTTTAATAATTTGTCTTAAACAAAAACAGTTACACACACCATGGAAGTGTTTCATTACTAAACTGGGACTTTCATCAAAAAACCTTATCAAGAAAACAGCTTTGTGCGTGTTTGCACCAATTATAGGGTAACAATATTGATCTAATTTAAAGGACATTTATCGCTGCTGCACACCCCTCATCCCTTCTCCCAGTGATAGTACCCAGGATGAGGATCTTAACCGCTATATCCTCACCTCACCAAATTTAGGAACCAAGCCTCCAAAACCGGCTTCTGAAAGCCAGACACGTCCCTTCACTTCCCAGTTTTTAACCATAGGAAGACTGCTATTTGTGCCTCTTCCCATTGATCGCCCTGCCATAGTCCGGGACTAGGCTGTAAGTGTAAGTCCCAGGGTGAGGATCACATGGTTTAGGTCCTTATCTGGGGTTGTCTGGGTGACGATAATTGCCCTTTAATGCCAAATATTTAACACATGCTGGTCAAATTGCTTAAACATGTCCGTAAAGCCTTTGTTGAATCAGATTTCAGGGATAAACAATCTTTTTCTGTGAATGACCACCAATGTACCTTATTTAAAGGGCTAGTGTATCAGTCTACTATACTGTTGGTATATTTAGGATACATGTGCATTATTCTATACACACCACAAAGGGAATCTGGAATTCATGCACAATAGAATCTGCAATAATCTATCTATCATCCAAACTTTCCTTTCTAGTAAACCGCCTGCGATTGTTGGTTGCCTGCATGCTCCTACATGCAGTTCCAGTCCACATTTTGCAGGGCAGCAACTAATGTATATATGACAAGATAGGAGGATTGCTCATTCCATAGATATACATTGGGTATATGGAAAATCCCATTGAATCCATTGACCATGTATGATCAGCTTTGCTTACCGTACCAATTGTTACTCTGAGAGAAACAATAATAAATCAAGACTGGGGTATCAGTTTCCTTACCATTGTCTTTCGCCCTCTGAGCATAGTCAGAAACTTCATCCTGAGCTCGTCCGTCGTGTAAACAATGGCCACTTTGGGGACTCCCATGTGCCTTGGCCTTGAACCCTGGGCTTGTGAGAAGCTTTTTTCATACATGAACTTCAGTGCAAGTCCTGTCATTGACCCTCTGCCCATGTACTTAACCTGGAAACAGCCCTCTTCATATCTTTGGCGCTGCTGTATTGCGCCATCGTGAACTCCGTACGGACATGGGTAGAATACTGCACCAGTCCCACTCGGCAGCTTTCTGAGAAATTGTAAGTGAGTCCAAAATCCCATTGACAAACTGTTTCACTATTTCAAAGTTGTCCTCCCCGGCTTTCGAACCATCAATAATAACACCAAATCCACTGGACCCTCGCTGCATTCTGCAAAGAAAATAAAGAGTCTAATATAGGTTAATAATGTTTAATTGAGTTCCTCACTTAGTGGCACTGCTGTAAAGCTCATCTTACCAATAGACATCATTTAGTGATTTAAACTGTCATTTAATGTTAACACAGACAAACAAAGCCTAGACATATCTCAGTAAGGTTTTCCTTATCATTATGCCATGTTTAATCGGAGCGACTCTTTCCCCTTCTTAGGGCTAGGCCACACTGCTGCGTTTTTTTTTTGCGTTTGCGATTGCGCTTGCGATTTCCAAATCATTGAAACACGCGGCAACGCAAAAAAATGCGCGTTTTTCGTGCGATTGCGATTGCGTTTTGCGTTCTGCATTTTTAATCGCAATCGCATGCGTTTTCCTATACTTATTGAAGAAATCGCAATCGCAAACGCAATGAAAATCGCACATGAAATCGCATGCTATTGCGTTGCAGTGTGGCCGTACCCAAAAAGTCACACTAACCCATCACAAAAGGACCAAACACCCAAGCGGTGCTTTTCCGTTGTTTCCGTCCCGGGTAGTTTGGCCTCAGCCTGAACCTCATGGATCCCTTATAGTGTGAAGTAGTGCGTCTGATTGGATTGGATAATAGAAAAGTGGTGCTAAGCTTATTGTAAACTACTCATTTCATTAACCTTTTTGCTTTCATTTATAATACTGCAGACAATCCTGCAGCAAATGAAAGATTCTAATATTCCATCCTGTTAGTATTCTCTTGGTACTGCCACTTTAACCGATAAATTCAGGGAGATTCAATAAATTCTTATCATTTATAATGGTGCAATTTTGCCCCAACCAATCAGATCTTATTTAACATTTGAAAGCTAACATCTGATTGGTTGGGGCAAATTAGCACCATTTTAAACGATAAGCAGGCTCATTTTACCCAGAGCCTGTATCACTCTGGGTAATTCTACTTCCGGGATTTAATATCGCGTTGTGAATGTGGGTAAATCCCGGTAAGTTTCGGATGCTAATATGGATTTATCGCGCTAAACCGGTAGCAAACCGTTTAGCGTGACTTTACCTCCATATATTTTGCCCAGCGAGTCTGGGTAATTGAGGCCCAAGAAATTTTATTGAATCTCCTGTAAAGAGATCAAAGTTTTTATCTAAATGTATTGTCTGTGAGCACTGATGTATGTTATGTACAAAATGAAATTTTGTGTGGCATAGAGTGTGGTCACCCACATTGAAAAACACTGCCATGCAATTCTCACAAGCTAATGGATCCCACAATGTATTCGTGTGTGAGAAACGTGACAGTGTGGCCTAGTACTCTGCATGATATTCTGTCTTTATGTACAGTATTCCATTACAATATAGACTACTGGTGCCAATATAGCATGGTATTCCCTTCGTAGTAATTGTCTACATCCCTCGCAATCTGTCCTATAGACATAAAATATTTTGTTTCAGTATGTGCCTTCACTTACAGACAGATCCATGTTCGTGATACTAGTTTTGCTAGACGAAAAAGCCAGAGCCAAGCCATATGTTTAGTATGAATTGTTTTGTGTTAGCTAGTCTGGTAATGCTTACATTGCTGACATCACTTTTTAGTTCTATAGGTGACACGTAATGGCCTGGCATAAAATTGGATTTAGTTTCCCACTGTGAGTCTTTTGGTCTCACCAATCCTTTAATCTGCTAGGCACAGCCCCAGACGAAAGCAGAAAGAGATTATTATTATTATATTATAACATTGCTATTTATCATCTGTGTTCTTTTAAAGGAGACGTAAAGGCTGAAATGATTTACTGTGTGCCTATGTATAGCTAATGAAATGGCCTTTCTGGGACTGGGAGGATATACTGACCCTCTGGGGGCTCCTACTAATAAATATTTCTGTGTTTTCTCACTGTGTATCAGATACCAAAGAAAATATGTATTTGCTGATGCAAAAAGCGGTGCAAAATGTTTGCCCGTCTGTTAATATTCACCAAATGAATAATATGCTGCAAATTAATAGCACAAGCAAACCTTTGTACCTTATGCATTGGCCTCAGAGACTAGTGGATGCCCCCATTCGATTCAGCTAAACACAATAAATACATGAAGGAAAAAAACTTTTTCATGCATTCATTTTTCTTTAAATTGTTTATACTTATTTATTGTGCATTTGGGCTTAAATCTGAATCCAACTCTCTTGGCCAAGCCCAAATCCGGAACCCATTATAGGAGCTGAATGGCATTTCCATTAACAAACAAAGCAATTTTTCAAATGGATTTTCTCTGAGGGTAAATCAGCTAAATGGCAAAATTTTCAAAGCTTTTCCTCTGTTTTTAAATAAATAACAATTTTTTGTTTTCATGTTTTATTCATCAATATATGTATTCTTTCTACTACTCCGTGAAAATGACCAATCAGTGACACACCTCCTTTCGCTATCCATTTTGAGAAGATTTTGGGTCCACATATGGGATACATTTTCCAGTTTGATCAACTTCAATTGTGATTTTTTTTTTAGCAGTTTGATCAAAACGTTTAAAATAGTAAAAAAAAGTATTGACTCATGTATGGCCTGAAAGATCTTTAGGCAGCCAAGGAAGTAATTAGGCCTGCTTGTAGACGAATTAAAGAAGAGCTGTAGAGAGTAAAAGGATTTTTTTGTAAAACAGTTAAAATGAAAGTACCTAGGGCAGGTAGGTACTTTCAACCTCCAATATGAGGAGCGCCAACCACAAAAAACTACCTCTGCCAGGCTTCCTGAGCGCCTCAGCACTATCTTTAACATGGGAAGTCAGAGGGCAATAACCTGGCAAATGAAAATGTATGCTGTAGCTTCACAACGAAACAATATTGTGAGGTAGGATAATCAATCTTATCTCCCTGCCCCAGGTACTTTCATTAAAAAAATAATTTTTACTGTCTATTTCTCCTTTTAATTACATATCTTTTTGGCATTCACAAAGGGAAATTTGAGCAGAATGGTGGTGTCCTGTCTGTCCTGTGGTATAAGGGAGTAACTGTACTTACTTCCCGCATCCTTTTCCATCTTCCCCTAAATTGAATCCTTCAAACATTTGCACTGGTAGGAATTCTCATTGTTGATACAGATATGTTCACAGCCATGGTCAATGGTTTTGCACAGATCTCTGCCTGGGAATAACCAAATGTATTTAATTACATTGTAATGCTTGTCATGTTCTTATATACACACGTAAGAATTTCAATAGAGATGTTGAATTTTGGGTTGCAATATGTAGATGTATAATTGTAACTATACACCACTTGGGGATGCTGTCTGTACAATGTTCAATCACAAAATGTATACAAGGGGGACAATAAAGGAATATGAATAATTACTGAATGTACATTCATTACTACAGAAGTATTTAAGAGCTTGAACCTTAAGATATTAACGGGAGACACAATAAAAGTTCTTATCGTTAAAAAAAATCGTTATTTTGCCCCAACCAATCAGATCTTATTTAACATTTAAAAGCTAACATCTGATTGGTTGGGGCAATATTAGCACCATTTTTTAATTATAAGAACTTATTGAATCTCCCTGTAAGTGCTTAAAATCTAGTTGGATAAGTAACAACAGATAAAAGGGAAGGGTAGAAGCGCTGCAGTGTGATTTGTTTAAATATCTGTTAAATAACTGTATACTGTGCTGACTCTCTGAGAGGTAGGGTGCAAGATATTAGATTTAAACCCTGACAGGTTTCTTGATGAAGAAGAGAAAGGAGAATAGAATTCCACTTCCAGAGGTGGAGAGCGACATGAGAGAAAGTTTAAGGTGGGAGGAAGCAATGCAAATGGACAGGAGGTGGTTTTGCAGGCAATTCCGTTTGTTATAAAAATTTAGAGAATGGACGTTCCCTTTAAAGTTCCTGTTGTAGTAGAAAGTAAAATCATGCAAGCAACAAGTTCAGTATGGGCTAAAAGGGAGAAAGATGGGAAGCAGAAAATCGAGTCAGTACAACATTACAATAGCCAGGGGTGATAGGATCAGAGCATTCATAAAAATTATGGTAGTTGATGGCAACATCAATGTGTTCCTTCTCCAATTCTGTCATGTACGCTGCACCTACCAGAACTGTGCCATGGCCTGGGTGATTTTACATTGACGATAAACAAGGTACATATGGAAAGGATGTATGCCCTATTATAGCATTTACGGTACTATACACATATAGCATACCACAGGAATAGGAAATTGAATTCATCATTGATAAAAAGTGAAACAACCTTATAAACTGTTTCTGTATACTCCCTACCATTATTTTGTATAAGTACTGGGTGCCTGTGGAACAACAGCGAGGAAATATACACAGGCTGGAGCAAAAAGCATGGAAACCCTCATCCATGCAGTTATTGTGTTAATGATTCATTATAATCACTTACACATGTTGTACAGCAATAAACACAGAAACTCTCAGACTATTTCTTATTATCCTCTAAATAACAGAACATTTCCACATTATTCATCTTCCAAAATGAAAGGTGTTAGAGATCTCCCATACACATTATTATATGAAAGGTGTTAGATCTCCCATATCCCATTATTATATGAAAGGTGTTAGAGATCTCCCATATCCCATTATTATACCCCATTATTATATGAAAGGTGTTAGAGATCTCCCATATCACATTATTATATCCCATTATTTATGAAGGTGTTAGAGATCTCCCATATCACATTATTATATCCCATTATTTAATGAAAGGTGTTAGAGATCTCCCATATCCCATTATTATATCCCATTATTTAATGAAAGGTGTTAGAGATCTCCCATATCCCATTATTATATCCCATTATTATATGAAAGGTGTTAGAGATCTCCCATATCCCATTATTATATCCCATTATTTAATGAAAGGTGTTAGAGATCTCCCATACCCATTATTATATCCCATTATTTAATAAGGTGTTAGAGATCTCCCTATCCCTTATATATCCCATTATTAATGAAAGGTGTTAGAGATCTCCCATATCACATTATTATATGAAACGTGTTAGAAATCTCCCATATCCCATTATTATATCCCATTATTTAATGAAAGGCGTTAGAAATCTCCCATATCCCATTATTATATCCCATTATTATATGAAAGGTGTTAGAAATCTCCCATATCCCATTATTATATCCCATTATTTAATGAAAGGTGTTAGAAATCTCCCATATCCCATTATTATATCCCATTATTTAATGAAAGGCGTTAGAAATCTCCCATATCCCATTATTATATCCCATTATTTAATGAAAGGTGTTAGAAATCTCCCATATCCCATTATTATCCCATTATTTAATGAAAGGTATTAGAGATCTCCCATATCCCATTATTAATCCCATTATTAATGAAGTGTTAGAGATCTCCCATATCCATTATTAATCCCATTATTAATGAAAGAGTTAGAGATCTCCCATATCCCATTATTATTCCCATTATTTAATGAAAGGTGTTAGAGATCTCCCATATCCCATTATTATTTCCCATTATTTAATGAAGGTGTTAGAGATCTCCCATATCCCATTATATCCCCATTATTTAATGAAAGGTGTTAGAGCTCTCCCATATCCCATATTATATCCCATTATTTAATGAAAGGTTTGTAGAGATCTCCCATATCCCATATATATATCCCATTATTAATGAAAGGTGTTAGAGATCTCCCATATCCCATTATTATATCCCATATTTAATGAAAGGTGTTAGAGATCTCCCATATCCCATTTTATATCCCATTATTTAATGAAAGGTGTTAGAGATCTCCCATATCCCATTATTATATCCCATTATTTATGAAAGACTGTTAGAGATCTCCCATATCCCATTATTATATCCCATTAATTAAAGAGGTGTTAAGTTCCCCTATCCTATTATTATATCCCATTTTATATGAATTGTTAAGATCCCAATCCCATAGTATTCCATTATTATTGAAAGGTGTTAGAGATCTCCCTATCCCTTATATATCCCTTATTATATGAAAGTGTAGAGATCTCCCATATCCCATTATTATATCCCATTATTAATGAAAGGTGTTAGAGATCTCCCATATCCCATTAGTATATCCCATTTTATAGAAAGGTGTTAGAGATCTCCCATATCCCATTATTATATCCCTTATTTAATGAAAGACGTTAGAAATCTCCCATATCCCATTATTATATCCCATTATTTAATGAAATACTTTAGAAATCTCCCATCCCATCCCATTATTGTATACAAAGAAATCTGTGCTGTGTAGTTAATGAACCACATTACCTACAATCAAGTGAATTGAAAGTGATCTCCCTGGCATGGTTTCCTGGAACCACAGAAAATGTGCAACCACATTAGTTTCTACTGTAAACTCCATGGATTCTAGATAAATGTGCTGAGCTCCATTGTATTGTTGTAGACAAACGTGGATTTTCCTATTAGCAGATTGTCGATGATCCATCAAGCCTATAGAATACTTACTCTTACAAGTCTTTCTATCATCCTGTAGCTCAAGCCTTCAAAGCCACTGACACTGAATGAACCTCTGGAATTAACACATCGCTGCTCACAACCATGGTCATTCAAGGAGCAGTAGTCCACCTCTGAAAGAAAGCACAAACAGATTACAATTAGCACTGCAGTGGCAGGTATTCTCTCTTCCATACTACAGGGTTCCTCTAATGCAGTGTCATAGGAACCAAAGTGATAGTTTAGAGCTGCACACCCACTATTCTAGTCACAACGTCCTGTTCCACGGGAGTCTCCAACTAACCACCCACTAGTCCAAAACAAAAGAAAAGGATCAGGAGCATGCTACAGTGAAAAAAACCAACTCACACTCATTAAAAAAAATTGTTTTTTCACTGCAGCCCGCTCCTGATCCTTTTCTATTGTTTTGTTTAGGAACCAGGTCTGGGATCTCAAGAGACAGGAACTGTACAATCCCCCCTGGTGATGGCCGATGAACATTCACCGTCGCCCTGCGATTGTTCAGAATATCTTCCTCGCCCACAGTCGTCTCCCTGTACTAAAATGGGAGTCGGCCGTGGTCTGGAAACATGCAGTCCTGAACGTTCTCCCTATACTGTACTGTGTATATGCTGTGTATAGGCTGTGTATATGCTGTGTATAGCCTGTGTATAGGCCTGTGTATATGCTGTGTATAGGCTGTGAATATGCTGTGTATATCCTGTTGTATAGGCTGTGTATAGGCTGTGTTATCCTGGTTATTCCTGTGTGTTATATCCTGTGTATATGCTGTGAATATGCTGTGAATATGCTGTGTATAGGCGTGTATAGGCTTGGCATATGATGTGTATAGGATGTTGTATATGCTGTGTATATCCTGTGTATATGCCGTCTATTCCTGTGTATATGCTGTGTATATGCTGTGTATATCCGTGGTATTCCTGTGTAATCCGGTGTATAGGCTGTGTATGGCTGTGTATATCCTGTGGTATATCCTGTGTGTGTATACCTGTGTATATGCTGTGAATATGCTGTGAATATGCTGTGTATAGACTGTGTATAGGCTTGGCATATGATGTGTATAGGATGTGTATATGCTGTGTATTCTGTATGCTGATATCTGTGTATGCTGTGTATACTGTGAATGCTTGTACTGATTCTGTGTATATCTGTGTATATCCTGTGTATATGCTGTGTATATCCTGTGTATATGCTGTGTATATGCTGTGTATATCCTGTGTATATGCTGTGAATATCCTGTGTAATACTATACAGTATATTTGCTGTGTATATTCTATGTATATGCTTGTGTATAGGCTGTGTATATGTGCTGTGTATAGGCTGTGTATATGCTGTTTATATCCTGTGTATATGCTGTGAATATCCTGGTATTCTGTATATTTGCTGTGTATAGGCTGTGTATATTCTGTGTATATGCTGTGTATATGCTGTGTATATGCTGTGTATTCCTGTGTATATGCTTGTGTATATCCTGTGTATAGGCTGTGTATAGGCTGTGTAAGGCTGGTATTCCTTGTGTGTATATCCTGTGTATATGCTGTAATATGCTGTGATATGCTGTGTATAGGCTGTGTATAGGCTTGGCATATGATGTGTATAGGATGTGTATATGCTGTGTATATTCTGTGTATATGCTTGTGTATACCTGTGTATATGCTGTGTATATCCTGTGATATTGTGTGTATATGCTGTGTATATCCTGTGTATATCTGTAATATCCTTGTGATATACTTTACAGTATATTTGCTGTGTATATTATGTATATTGCTGTGTATAGGCTGTGTATAGGCTGTGTATATGCTGTGTATATCCTGTGTATATGCTGTGAATATCCTGTTGTATATCCTGTATATTTGCTGTGTATTTCTGTGTATATCTTGTGTATACTGTGTAATACTGTGTATAGCTGTGTTAGGTTGTGTATAGGCTGTTTATATCCTGTATATTTGCTGTGTATATGCAGTGTATATTCTGTGTATATCCTGTATATTTGCTGTGTATATTATGTGTATATGATGTGTATATGCTGTGTAATGATGTGTATATGCTGTGTATATTCTGTGTATATGCGTGTATATGCTGTGTATATTCTGTGTATATGCTGTGTATATGCTGTGTATATGCTGTGTATATTCTGAGTATATGCTGTGTATATTCTGTGTATATGCTGTGTATATGGTGTGTATATGATGTGTATATGGTGTGTATATGCTGCGTATATGCTGCGTATATGCTGCGTATATGATGCGTATATGCTGCGTATATGCTGCGTATATGCTGCGTATATGATGCGTATATGCTGCGCATATGCTGCGTATATTCTGCGTATATTCTGCGTATATGCTGCGTATATGCTGCGTATATGCTGCGTATATTCTGCGTATATGCTGCGTATATTTTGCGTATATGCTGCGTATATTTTGCGTATATGCTGTGTATATGCTGCATATATTCTGCGTATATGCTGCGTATATGCTGCGTATATGCTGCGTATATGCTGCGTATATTCTGCGTATATGCTGCGTATATTTTGCGTATATGCTGCGTATATGCTGCATATATTCGCGTATATGCTGCGTATATGCTGTGTAGTATTGTGTATATGCTGTGTATATGCTGTGTATATGCTGTGTAATGCTGTGTATATTCTGTGTATATGATGTTGGTATATGGTGCGTATATTCTGCGTATATTCTGCGTATATGCTGGTGTATATGTTGCGTATACTCTGCGTATATGCTGTTGTATATGCTGTTATATGCTGTGTATATGCTGCGTATATGCTGCAGAATATACGCAGCATATACGCAGCATATACGCAGCATATACGCAGCATATACACAGCATATACACAGCATATACACAGCATATACGCAGAGTATACGCAGCATATACACAGCATATACGCAGAATATACGCAGCATATACACACCATATACACATCATATACACAGAATATACACAGCATATACACAGCATATACACAGCATATACACAGCATATACACATCATATACACAGCATATACGCAGCATATACGCAGAATATATGCAGCATATACGCAGCATATACGCAAAATATACGCAGCATATACGCAGAATATACGCAGCATATACGCAGCATATACGCAGTTCTTAGACTATACTGGGTGGATCAGAGTTATCATTGCTCTAGTAGGACATAGCCCTGGCTTTAAGGGGTACAATTTATTCTTTATAATGCCTCTTTTTTGCTACTATTTTGTAAAGAATGTAATATTGTTACTGCTTCTGAGGTTGGGCCCCCAGGTGTTCCTGGGCCTCCAGCAGGTTTCTGGGTTGCCTTATGGATAATCCTGCTCTAAATTCATGAATTATCAAAATAGCAGTTGAGTTGTTACTGTCTTGCATCTCATGTGTTCCTGGGAATTCACTTGAATATCTCAATTCTGATTATACCTAAAGGTGGCCATACACTATAAGATCGTAATAACGATCTTAAACCGACCAATACTTTGAATACAGATGTACAATGTAATTGTACGTAGATGTACCATAAATATTGTTCAACATTCAATTTGTTTTGGATTAATGATAAATGTCGTCCATTGTGAGGTTACATTACATTAACATTTTATTGGAACTCAGAAAACATACAATCATTTAACCAATGGACTTAAAATCTGGAATCAATAAGTTCAGAGGTCCCTTAAATGACAACTGTGAAAAGTTTGAACCAATGTTCGATATTTTGTTGCATTAACTGATTGTTTTTTTTCTTCTATCAGAAGTGGATCACTGTGCTGAGAACAATCACGGATGCCAACATATTTGCACATAATACAGATGATTCATTTCTCTGTCGTTGCAATGAAGGGTTGTCATCAACAAAGATCTGAAGACATGCAGTGGTAAGTAAACATCTGTTGCCAATGAAACACTATTCAGACTAAAGATAGATCCTGGAACCAACTGGAAATGTGTCTCTCCTCTTTATCCTTTGTTCTTTCTTTACCTTGCTGTAGCTTTCACAAGAAAGTCCAGTTCTTAAAACTGGGTACACACACTAAAGATCTCTGAAAGATGACAGAGAGAATCTGAAAGATCCTGTCTGTCATTTTCAAAGATCAGGGAACACACAGTCCTGAGTGTTCTCCCTATCACAGCATATACGCAGAATATACGCACGCATATACGCAGCATATACGCAGCATATACAGCAGCTATACACAGCTATATACAGCATACAAGCATAACGCAGAGTATACGCAGCATATACACAGCATATACGCAGAATATACGCAGCATATCACACCATATACACATCATATACACAGAATATACACAGCATATACACAGCATATACACAGCATATACAGCATATACACATCATATACACAGCATATACGCAGCATATACGCAGAATATAGCAGCTATACGCAGCATATACGAAACAATACGCAGCATATACGCAGATATACGCAGCTATACGCAGCATATACGCAGCATATACGCAGCATATACGCAGAATATAGCAGCTATACAGATATACGCAATATAGCAGCATATACGCAAAATATAAGCAGCATATACGCAGAATATACGCAGCATATACGCAGCATATACGCAGCATATACGACGAAATACGCAGAATATACGCAGCATTATGCGAGCATATACGAATATATACGCAGCATATACGCAGCATATACGCAGCATATACGCATCATATACGCAGCATATACGCAGCATATACGCAGCATATACACACCATATACACAACATCATATACACACCATATACACAGCATATACACAGAATATACACAGCATATACTCAGAATATACACAGCATATACACAGCATATACACAGCAATATAACAGAATATACGTTATATGAAACGTGTTGAAATCTCCCATATCCCATTATTATCCATTATTTAATGAAAGGCGTTAGAATCTCCCATATCCCATTATTATATCCCATTATTATATGAAAGGTGTTAGAAATCCCCCATATCCCATTATTATATCCCATTATTTAATGAAAGGTGTTAGAATCTCCCATATCCCATATTATATCCCTTATTTAATGAAAGGGTTAGAATCTCCCATATCCCATTATTATATCCCATTATTTAATGAAAGGTGTAGAAATCTCCCATATCCCATTATTTATCCCATTATTTAAATGAAAGGTATTAGAGATCTCCCATATCCCATTATTATATCCCATTATTTAATGAGGTGTTGAGATCTCCCATATCCCATTATTATATCCCATTATTTAATGAAGACGTTAGAATCTCCCATATCCCTTATTATATCCCATTATTTAATGAAAGGTGTTAGAGATCTCCCATATCCCATTATTTTCCCATTATTTAATGAAGGGGTTAGAGATCTCCCATATCCCATTATTAACCCCATTATTTATGAAAGGTGTTAGAGATCTCCCATATCCATTTTATATCCCATTATTTAATGAAAGGTGTTAGGATCTCCCATATCCCATTATTTATCCCATTATTTAATGAAAGGTGTTAGAGATCTCCCATATCCCATTATTATATCCCCATTATTTAATGAAAGGTGTTAGAGATCTCCCATATCCCATTATTATATCCCATTATTTAATGAGGTGTTAGAGATCTCCCATATCCCATTATTTATCCCATTTTTAATGAAAGACGTTAGAGATCTCCCATATCCCATTATTATATCCATTATTATATGAAAGGTGTTAGATTCTCCCATATCCTATTATTATATCCCATTATTAATGAAAGTGTTAGAGATCTCCCATATCCCATTAGTATACCCATATTATATGAAAGGTGTTAGAGATCTCCCATATCCCATTATATATCCCATATTAATGAAAGGTGTTAGAGATCTCCCATATCCCATTATTATATCCCATTATTTAATGAAAGGTGTTAGAGATCTCCCATATCCCCATTAGTATATCCCATTATTATATGAAAGGTGTTAGAGATCTCCCTATTCCCATTATTATATCCCATTATTTAATGAAAGACGTTAGAAATCTCCATATCCCATTATTATATCCCATTATTTAATGAATACGTTAGAAATCTCCCATATCCCATTATTGTATACAAAGAAATCTGTGCTGTGTAGTTAATGAACCACATTAACTACAATACAGTGAATTGAAAGTGATCTCCCTGGCATGGTTTCCTGGAACCACAGAAATGTGCAACCACATTATTTTCTACTGTAAACTCCATGGATTCTAGATAATGTGCTGAGCTCCATTGTATTGTTGTAGACAAACGTGGATTTTCCTATTAGCAGATTGTCGAATGATCCATCAAGCCTATAGAATACTTACTCTTACAAGTCTTTCTATCATCCTGTAGCTCAAAGCCTTCAAAGCACTGACACATGAATGAACCTCTGGAATTAACACATCGCTGCTCACAACCATGGTCATTCAAGGAGCAGTAGTCCACCTCTGAAAGAAAGCACAAACGATTACAATTAGCACTGCAGTGGCAGGTATTCTCTCTTCCATACTACAGGGTTCCTCTAATGCAGTGTCTATAGGAACCAAAGTGATAGTTTAGAGCTGCACACCCACTATTCTAGTCAACAACGTCCTGTTCCACGGGAGTCTCCAACTAACCACCCACTAGTCCAAAACAAAAGAAAAGGATCAGGAGCATGCTACAGTTGAAAAAACCAAACTCACACTCATTAAAAAAAATTGTTTTTTCACTGCAGCCCGCTCCTGATCCTTTTCTATTGTTTTGTTTAGGAACCAGGTCTGGGGATCTCAAGAGACAGGAACTGTACAGATCCACCCGGTGATGGCCGATGAACATTCACCGTCGCCCTGCGATTGTTCAGAATATCTTCCTCGCCCACATTCGTCTCCCTGTACTAAATATAGGGAGTCGGCCGTGGTCTGGGAACATGCAGTCCTGAACGTTCTCCCTATACTGTACTGTGTATATGCTGTGTATAGGCTGTGTATATGCTGTGTATAGCCTGTGTATAGGCTGTGTATATGCTGTGTAAGGCTGTGAATATGCTGTGTATTCCTGTGTAAGGCTGTGTATAGGCTGTGTATATCCTGTGTATATCCTGTGTGTGTATATCCTGTGTATATGCTGTAATATGCTGTGAATATGCTGTGTATAGGCTGTGTATAGGCTTGGCATATGATGTGTATAGGATGTGTATATGCTGTGTATATCCTGTGTATATGCCGTCATATCCTGTGTATATGCTGTGTATATGCTTGTATATCCTGTGTATATTGCTGTGTATACCTGTGTATAGGCTGTGTATAGGCTGTGTATATCCTGTGTATATCCTGTGTGTGTATATCCTGTGTATATGCTGTGAATATGCTGTGAATATGCGTGTATAGACGTGTATAGGCTTGGCATATATGTGTATAGATGTGTATATGCTGTGTATATCTGTGTATATGCTGTGTATATCCTGTGTATATGCTGTGTATGGCTGTGTAATGCTGTGTATTTCTGTATATGCTGGTGTATATCCTGTGTATATGCTGTGTATATCCTGTGTATATCTGTGTATATGCTGTGTATATCTGTGTATAGCTGTGAATATCCTGTGTATATACTATACAGTATATTTGCTGTGTATATTCTATGTATTGCTGTGTATAGGCTGTGTATATGCTGTGTATACTGTGTATAGCTGTGTATACCTTTGTATATGCTGTGAATATCCTGTGTATTTCTGTATATTTGCTGTGTTAGGCTGTGTATTTCTGTGTATATTGCTTGTGTATATGCTGTGTATATGCTGTGTATATCCTGTGTATAGGCTGTGTATAGGCTGTGTATAGGCTGTGTATAGCTGTGTATATGCTGTGATATCCGTGTGTGTAATATCCTGTTATATCTGTATATGCTGTGAATATGCTGTGTATAGGCTGTGTATAGGCTTGGCATATGATTGTA
The DNA here is from genome assembly GCA_019447015.1 of Hymenochirus boettgeri. Taxonomy (NCBI): domain Eukaryota; kingdom Metazoa; phylum Chordata; class Amphibia; order Anura; family Pipidae; genus Hymenochirus; species Hymenochirus boettgeri. The sequence goes on from CM033474.1 coordinate 245,459,981, forward strand.
TAGGATGTGTATATGCTGTGTATATTCTGTGTATATGCTGTGTTATATCCTGTTATATGCTGTGTATATCCTGGTTATATGCTTGTATATGCTGTGTATATCCTGTGTATATGCTGTGAATATATCCTGTGTTTATACTTTACAGTATATTTGCTGTGTATATTCTATGTATATGCTGTGTATAGCTGTGTATAGGCTGTGTATAGCTGTGTAATATCCTGTGTATATCTTGATATCCTGTATATCCTGTATATTGCTGTGTATTTCTGTGTATTTCTGTGTATAGTTTCGTTATGTGTAGACTGTTGGCGTGTATGGTTGTGTATAGGCTGGGGTATATGGTGAATAACAGTGTGTAATCGGGTGGTGGGTAGTATCGCGGGTGTATGACGTGGCTTGGTGTGGTTGTGTATGAGGTGATGGTATGGTGATGGGAGTTATGCTAAGTGGGGGTATATTGCGTTGTTGAGGAAGGTATACAACATGCTGATTATGCGGGAAAATTGTTCGAGCTGGTTATTCTGTAAGGCGTAACGTAATGCGTTCGATACTGAAAAACAAAAACTAGTATAGGCGTAGGGCGTATATGTCACGTGAATGCGTAATGCGCAGAATGCTGCGAAGGCGTATATGCTTGCGTATATGTGACTGCTGCGTATATCTGCGTAATGCTGCGTATATGCTGCGTATGCTGCGTATATTGCGTATATGCTGTGTATTGCATATATTCTGCGTATATGCTGCGTATATGCTGCGTATATCGCGTATATGCTTCGTATATTCTTGCGTATATGCTGCGTTATTTTGCGTATATGCTGCTATATGCTGCATATATTCTGCGTATAGGCTGCTATATGCTGTGTATATGTGTGTTATCTGTGTATAGTGTGTATATGCTGTGTATTGCTTGTATATTCTGTGTATATGATTTGTATATGGTGTGTATATGCTGCGTATATTTGCGTATGCTGTGTTATGCTGCGTATACTCGGCGATAGTGCTGTGTATATGCTGTGTATATGCTGTGTATATGCTGCGTATATGCTGCGTATATGCTGCGTATATGCTGCGTATATTCTGCGTATATGCTGTGTATAGGGAGAACACTCAGGACTGTGTGTTCCCTGATCTTTGAAAAATGACAGACAGGATCTTTCAGATTCTCTCTGTCATCTTTCAGAGATCTTTAGTGTGTGTACCCAGTTTTAAAGAACTGGACTTTTTGTGAAAAGCTACAGCAAGGTAAGAAAGAACAAAGGATAAGAGGAGAGACACATTTCCAGTTGTGTTCCAGATCTATCTTTTAGTCTGAATAGTGTTTCATTGGCTAACAGATTGTTATCTTACCACTGCATGTCTTCAGATCTTTGTTGATGACAAACCCTTCATTGCAACGACAGAGAAATGAATCATCTGTATAGTGCAAATATGTTGGCATCCGTGATTGTTCTCAGCACAGTGATCCACTTCTGATAAAGAAAAAAAACAATCAGTTAATGCAACAAATATCAACATTGGTTCAAACTTTTCACAGTTGTCATTTAATGGACCTCGTGAACTTATTGATTCCAGATTTTAAGTCCATTGGTTAAATGATTGTAGTGTTTTCTGAAGTTCCAATTAAATGTTAATGTAATGTAACCTCACAATGACGACATTTATCATTAATCACAACAAATTGAATGTTGAACATATTTATGGTACAAAAATCCCATATCCCATTATTATATCCCATTATTTAATGAAAGACGTTAGAAATCTCCCATATCCCATTATTATATCCCATTATTTAATGAAATACGTTAGAAATCTCCCATATCCCATTATTGTATACAAAGAAATCTGTGCTGTGTAGTTAATGAACCACATTAACTACAATACAGTGAATTGAAAGTGATCTCCCTGGCATGGTTTCCTGGAACCACAGAAAATGTGCAACCACATTAGTTTCTACTGTAAACTCCATGGATTCTAGATAAATGTGCTGAGCTCCATTGTATTGTTGTAGACAAACGTGGATTTTCCTATTAGCAGATTGTCAGATGATCCATCAAGCCTATAGAATACTTACTCTTACAAGTCTTTCTATCATCCTGTAGCTCAAAGCCTTCAAAGCACTGACACATGAATGAACCTCTGGAATTAACACATCGCTGCTCACAACCATGGTCATTCAAGGAGCAGTAGTCCACCTCTGAAAGAAAGCACAAACAGATTACAATTAGCACTGCAGTGGCAGGTATTCTCTCTTCCATACTACAGGGTTCCTCTAATGCAGTGTCTATAGGAACCAAAGTGATAGTTTAGAGCTGCACACCCACTATTCTAGTCACAACGTCCTGTTCCACGGGAGTCTCCAACTAACCACCCACTAGTCCAAAACAAAAGAAAAGGATCAGGAGCATGCTACAGTGAAAAAAACCAACTCACACTCATTAAAAAAAATTGTTTTTTCACTGCAGCCCGCTCCTGATCCTTTTCTATTGTTTTGTTTAGGAACCAGGTCTGGGGATCTCAAGAGACAGGAACTGTACAGATCCACCCTGGTGATGGCCGATGAACATTCACCGTCGGCCCTGCGATTGTTCAGAAATATCTTCCTCGCCCACAGTCGTCTCCCTGTACTAAAATATAGGGAGTCGGCCGTGGTCATGGGAAACATGCAGTCCTGAACGTTTTCTCCCATAGTACTGTGTACTGTGATATGCTGTGTGTATAGGCTGTGTATATGTTGTATAGCCTGTGTATAGGGTGTGTATATGTGTGTATGGTCGTGGAATATGGCTTGTGTATATCCTGTTATAGGCTGTTAGTAGGCTGTGTATATCCTGTGTATATCCTGTGTGTGTATTCCTGTGTATATGCTGTGAATATGCTGTGAATATGCTGTGTATAGGCTGGGTAAGGCTTGGCATATGATGTGTATAGGATGGTTGTATATTGCTGTAATCCTGTGTATATGCCGTCTATCCTGTGTATTGCTGTGTATATGCTTTGTATATTCCTGTGTATATGCGTGTATATGACTGTGTATAGGCTGTGTATAGGCGTGTGATATCCTGTGTATATCTCTGTGTGTAGATCCTGTGTATATGCTGGAATATGCGTGAATATGCTGTGTATAGAATGTGATAGGTGGCATATGAGGTTGTATAGGATGTGTATAGGTTGTTAGCTGTGTATTCTGTGAATAACTTAAGCTATAGCTGTATACATTCCTGTGTATATGCTGTGTTATGGATGTGTGTATATGCTGTGTATATCGGTCGTATATGCTGTGTATATCCTGTGTATATGCTGTGTATATCCTGTGTATATGCTGTGTATAGGCTGTTTGTATATTCCTTGTATATTGCTGTGAATATCTTTGTGATATATCTTACAGTTATATTTGCTGTGTATATTCTATGTATATGCTGTGTATAGGCTGTGTATATGCTGTGTATAGGCTGTGTATATGCTGTGTATATCCTGTGTATATGCTGTGAATATCCTGTGTATATTCTGTATATTTGCTGTGTATAGGCTGTGTATATTCTGTGTATATGCTGTGTATATGCTGTGTATATGCTGTGTATATCCTGTGTATATGCTGTGTATATCCTGTGTATAGGCTGTGTATAGGCTGTGTATAGGCTGTGTATATCCTGTGTGTGTATATCCTGTGTATATGCTGTGAATATGCTGTGAATATGCTGTGTATAGGCTGTGTATAGGCTTGGCATATGATGTGTATAGGATGTGTATATGCTGTGTATATTCTGTGTATATGCTGTGTATATCCTGTGTATATGCTGTGTATATCCTGTGTATATGCTGTGTATATGCTGTGTATATCCTGTGTATATGCTGTGAATATCCTGTGTATATACTTTACAGTATATTTGCTGTGTATATTCTATGTATATGCTGTGTATAGGCTGTGTATAGGCTGTGTATATGCTGTGTATATCCTGTGTATATGCTGTGAATATCCTGTGTATATCCTGTATATTTGCTGTGTATATTCTGTGTATATTCTGTGTATATGCTGTGTATATACTGTGTATAGGCTGTGTATAGGTTGTGTATAGGCTGTGTATATCCTGTATATTTGCTGTGTATATGCAGTGTATATTCTGTGTATATCCTGTATATTTGCTGTGTATATTATGTGTATATGATGTGTATATGCTGTGTATATGATGTGTATATGCTGTGTATATTCTGTGTATATGCTGTGTATATGCTGTTCCCATGATATGCCCGTATTATAGAACGGGAGAGATCGCCCATATCCCATTTATTCCCATTATTTAATGAAAGGTGTTAGATCTCCCATATCCCATAGTATATCCCATTATTATAGAAAGGTGTTAGAGATCTCCCATATCCCATTATTATATCCCTTATTTAATGAAAGACGTTTAGAATCTCCCTATCCCATTATTATATCCCATTATTTAAATGAAATAATTAGAAATCTCCCATATCCCATTAATTGTATACAAAGAAATCTGTGCTGTGTAGTTAATGAACCACATTAACTACAATACAGTGAATTGAAAGTGATCTCCCTGGCATGGTTTCCTGGAACCACAGAAAATGTGCAACCACATTAGTTTTCTACTGTAAACTCCATGGATTTAGATAAATGTGCTGAGCTCCATTGTATTGTTGTAGACAAACGTGGATTTTCCTATTAGCAGATTGTCATGATCCATCAAGCCTATAGAATACTTACTCTTACAATCTTTCTATCATCCTGTACTCAAAGCCTTCAAGCACTGACACTGAATGAACCTCTGGAATTAACACATCGCTGCTCACAACCATGGTCATTCAAGGAGCAGTAGTCCACCTCTGAAAGAAAGCACAAACAGATTACAATTAGCACTGCAGTGGCAGGTATTCTCTCTTCCATACTACAGGGTTCCTCTAATGCAGTGTCTATAGGAACCAAAGTGATAGTTTAGAGCTGCACACCCACTATTCTAGTCACACACGTCCTGTTCCACGGGAGTCTCCAACTACCACCCACTAGTCCAAAAACAAAGAAAAGGATCGGAGCATGCTACGTGAAAAAACCAACTCACACCTCATTAAAAAATTGTTTTTTCACTGCAGCCCGCTCCTATCCTTTTCTATTGTTTTGTTTAGAACCAGGTCTGGGGATCTCAAGAGACGAACTGTACAGATCCACCCTGGTGATGGCCGATGAACATTCACCGTCGCCCTGCGATTGTTCAGAATATCTTCCTCGCCCCCAGTCGTCTCCCTGTACTAAATATAGGGAGTCGGCCGTGGTCAGGGAAACATGCAGTCCTGAACGTTCTCCCTATACTGTACTGTGTATATGCTGTGTATAGGCTGTGTATATGCTGTGTATAGCCTGTGTATAGGCCTGTGTATTGCTGTGTATAGGCTGTGAATAGCTGTGTATATCCTGTGTATAGGCTGTGTTAGGCTGTGTATATCCTGTGTTATTCCTTGTGTGATATCCTGTGTATATGCTGTGATATGCTGTGAATATGCTGTGTATAGCTGTGTATAGGCTTGGCATATGATGTGTATAGGATGTGTATATGCTGTGTATATCCTGTGTATATGCCGTCTATATCCTGTGTATATGCTGTGTATATGCTGTGTATATCCTGTGTATATGCTGTGTATATCCTGTGTATAGGCTGTGTATAGGCTGTGTATATCCTGTGTGTATATCCTGTGTGTTATATCCTGTGTATATGCGTGAATATGCTGTGAATATGCTGTGTATAGACTGTGTATAGGCTTGGCATATGATGTGTATAGGATGTGTATATGTCTGTGTATATTTGTGTATATGCTGTGTTATATCCTGTGTATATGCTTGTATAGGCTGTGTATATGCTGTGTATTTCTGTGTATATCTGTTATATCCTGTGTATATGCTGTGTATTCTGTGTATATGCTGTGTATATGCTGTGTATATCCTGTGTATATGCTGTGAATATCCTGTGTATATACTATACAGTATATTTGCTGTGTATATTCTATGTTATGCTGTGTATAGCCTGTGTATATGCTGTGTATAGCTGTGTATATGCTGTGTTATACTGTGTATATGCTGTGAATATCCTGTGTATCTATTCTGTATATTTGCTGTGTATAGGCTGTGTATATTCTGTGTATATGCTGTGTATATGCTGTGTATATGCTGTTGTATACCTGTGTATCTGTGTATTCCTGTGTATAGGCTGTGTATAGGCTGTGTATAGGCTGTGTATATCCTGTGTGTGTATATCCTGTGTATATGCTGTGAATATGCTGTGAATATGCTGTGTATAGGCTTGTGTATAGGCTTGGCATATGATGTGTATAGGATGTGTATATGCTGTGTATATTCTGTGTATTGCTTGTGTATATCCTGTGTATATGCTGTGTATATCCTGTGTATATTGCTGTGTATATGCTGTGTATATCCTGTGTATATGCTGTGAATATCCTGTGTATATACTTTACAGTATATTTGCTGTGTATTCTATGTATATGCTGTTTGTATAGGCTGTGTATAGGCTGTGTATATGCTGTGTATATTCCTGTGTATATGCTGTGAATATCCTGTGTATATCCTGTATATTTGCTGTGTATATTCGTGTGTATATTCTGTGTATATGCTGTGTATATACTGTGTATAGGCTGTGTTATAGGTTGTGTTAGGCTTTGTATATCCTTGTATATTTGCTGTGTATATGCAGTGTTCCATTATTAATCCCATTATTTAAGAAAGGTGTTAGAGATCTCCCATATCCCATTATTAATACCCATTATTTAATGAAAGGTGTTAGAGATCCCTACCATATCAACATTATATATGAAACGTGTTAGAAATCTCCCATATCCCATTATTATATCCCATTATTTAATGAAAGGCGTTAGAAATCTCCCATATCCCATTATTATATCCCATTATTATATGAAAGGTGTTAGAAATCTCCCATATCCCATTATTATATCCCATTATTTAATGAAAGGTGTTAGAAATCTCCCATATCCCATTATTATATCCCATTATTTAATGAAAGGCGTTAGAAATCTCCCATATCCCATTATTATATCCCATTATTTAATGAAAGGTGTTAGAAATCTCCCATATCCCATTATTATATCCCATTATTAATGAAAGGTATTAGAGATCTCCCATATCCCATTATTATATCCCATTATTTAATGAAAGGGTTAGAGATCTCCCATATCCCATTATTATATCCCATTATTTAATGAAAGAGTTAGAGATCTCCCATATCCCATTATTATATCCCATTATTTAATGAAGGTGTTAGAGATCTCCCATATCCCATTATTATTCCCATATTTAATGAAAGGTGTAGATCTCCCATATCCCATTATTATACCCATTATTTATGAAAGGTGTTAGAGATCTCCCATATCCCATTATTAATCCCATTATTTAATGAAAGGTGTTAGAGATCTCCCATATCCCATTATTATATCCCATTATTTAATGAAAGGTGTTAGAGATCTCCCATATCCCATTATTATATCCCATTATTTAATGAAAGGTGTTAGAGATCTCCCATATCCCATTATTATATCCCATTATTTAATGAAAGGTGTTAGAGATCTCCCATATCCCATTATTATATCCCATTATTTAAGAAAGACGTTAGAGTCTCCATATCCCATATTATACCCATTATATGAAAGGTGTTAGAGTTCTCCCATATCCTATATTATATCCCATTATTATATGAAAGTGTTAGAGATCTCCCATATCCCTAGTATATACCCATTATTATATGAAAGGTTAGAGATCTCCCATATCCCATTATTATATCCATTATTTAAATGAAGGTGTTAGAGATCTCCCATATCCCATATTATATCCCTATTTAATGAAAGGTGTTAGAGATCTCCCATATCCCATTGTATTTCCCATTATTATATGAAAGGTGTTAGAGATCTCCCATATCCCATTATTATATCCCATTATTTAATGAAAGACGTTAGAAATCTCCCATATCCCATTATTATATCCCATTATTTAATGAAATACGTTAGAAATCTCCCATATCCCATTATTTTATACAAAGAAATCGTGCTGTGTAGTTAATGAACCACATTAACTACAATACAGTGAATTGAAAGTGATCTCCCTGGCATGGTTTCCTGGAACCACAGAAAATGTGCAACCACATTGTTTACTGTAAACTCCATGGATTCTAGATAAATGTGCTGAGCTCCATTGTATTGTTGTAGACAAACGGGATTTTCCATTAGCAGATTGTCAGATGATCCATCAAGCCTATAGAATACTTACTCTTACAAGTCTTTCTATCATCCTGTAGCTCAAAGCCTTCAAAGCACTGACACATGAATGAACCTCTGGAATTAACACATCGCTGCTCACAACCATGGTCATTCAAGGAGCAGTAGTCCACCTCTGAAAGAAAGCACAAACAGATTACAATTAGCACTGCAGTGGCAGGTATTCTCTCTTCCATACTACAGGGTTCCTCTAATGCAGTGTCTATAGGAACCAAAGTGATAGTTTAGAGCTGCACACCCACTATTCTAGTCACAACGTCCTGTTCCACGGGAGTCTCCAACTAACCACCCACTAGTCCAAAACAAAAGAAAAGGATCAGGAGCATGCTACAGTGAAAAAAACCAACTCACACTCATTAAAAAAAATTGTTTTTTCACTGCAGCCCGCTCCTGATCCTTTTCTATTGTTTTGTTAGGAACCAGGTCTGGGGATCTCAAGAGACAGGAACTGTACAGACCACCCTGGTGATGGCCGATGAACATTCACCGTCGGCCCTGCGATTGTTCAGAAATATCTTCCTCGCCCACAGTCGTCTCCCTGTACTAAAATATAGGGAGTCGGCCGTGGTCATGGGAAACATGCAGTCCTGAACGTTCTCCCTATACTGTACTGTGTATATGCTGTGTATAGGCTGTGATATGCTGTGTATAGCCTGTGTATAGGCTGTGTATATGCTGTGTATAGGCTGTGAATATGCTGTGTATATCCTGTGTATAGGCTGTGTATAGGCTGTGTATATCCTGTGTATATCCTGTGTGTGTATATCCTGTGTATATGCTGTGAATATGCTGTGAATATGCTGTGTATAGGCTGTGTATAGGCTTGGCATATGATGTGTATAGGATGTGTATATGCTGTGTATATCCTGTGTATATGCCGTCTATATCCTGTGTATATGCTGTGTATATGCTGTGTATATCCTGTGTATATGCTGTGTATATCCTGTGTATAGGCTGTGTATAGGCTGTGTATATCCTGTGTATATCCTGTGTGTGTATATCCTGTGTATATGCTGTGAATATGCTGTGAATATGCTGTGTATAGACTGTGTATAGGCTTGGCATATGATGTGTATAGGATGTGTATATGCTGTGTATATTCTGTGTATATGCTGTGTATATCCGTGATATGCTGTGTATAGGCTGTGTATATGTGTCTATTCGTGTTATGCTGTGTATATCCTGGTATAGTGTGTGTATATCCTGTGTATAGCTGTGTATATGCTGTGTATATCCTGTGTATATGCTGTGAATATCCTGTGTATATACTATACAGTATATTGCTGTGTAATTCTATGTTATAGGCTGTGTATAGGCTGTGTATTGATGCTGTGTATAGGCTGTGTATAGGTGTGTTATATCCTGTGTATATGCTGTGAATATCCTGTGTATATTCTGTATATTTGCTGTGTATAGGCTGTGTATATTCTGTGTATATGCTGTGTATATGCTGTGTATATGCTGTGTATATCCTGTGTATATGCTGTGTATATCCTGTGTATAGGCTGTTATAGGCTGTGTATAGGCTGTGTATATCCGTGTGTGTATATCCTGTGTATATGCTGTGAATATGCTGTGAATATGCTGTGTATAGGCTGTGTATAGGCTTGCATATGATGTATAGGATGTGTATATGCTGTGTATATTCTGTGTATATGTGTGTATATCCTGTGATACGTGTAATCTGTGTATATGCTGTGTATATGCTGTGTATATCCTGTGTATATGCTGTGAATATCCTGTGTATATACTTTACAGTATATTTGCTGTGTAATTCTGTGTATAGACTGTGTATAGGCTGTGTATAGGCTGTGTATAGGCTGTGTATATCCTGTGTATATGCTGTGAATATCCTGTGTATATCCTGTATATTTGCTGTGTATATTCTGTGTATATTCTGTGTAATGTGTGTATATACTGTGTATAGGCTGTGTATAGGTTGTGTATAGGCTGGTGTATATACTGTAATTGCTGGTATATGCTGGTATATTCTGTGTATATCCTGTATATTTGCTGGTATATTAGTGTATATGATGTGATATGCTGTGTATATGATGTGTATATGCTGTGTATATTCTGTGTATATGCTGTGTATATGCTGTGTATATTTGTGTATATGTGTGTATATGCTGTGTTATATGCTGTGTATATTTGAGTATATGTGTGTATATTCTGTGTATGCTGTGTATATGGTGTGTATATGATGTGTAAGGGTGTAAGCTGTATATGTGGTATATGCTGCGTATATGATGCGATATGTGCGTATATGTGCGTATAGCTGCGTATATTGCGTAATGGATAGCTGGTATATTCTGCGTATATTCTGCGTATATGCTGCGTATATGCTGCGTATATGCTGCGTATATTCTGCGTATATGCGCGTATATTTGCGTATATGCGCGTATATTTTGCGTATATGCTGTGTATATGCTGCATATATCTGCATATGCTGCGTATATGCTGCGTATATGCTGCGTATATGCTGCGTATATTCTGCGTATATCTGCGTATATTTGCGTATATGCTGCGTATATGCTGCATAATTCTGCGTATATGCTGCGTATATGCTGTGTATATGATGTGTATATGCTGTGTATATGCTGTGTATATGCTGTGTATATGCTGTGTATATTCTGTGTATATGATGTGTATATGGTGTGTATATGCTGCGTATATTCTGCGTATATGCTGTGTATATGCTGCGTATACTCTGCGTATATGCTGTGTATATGCTGTGTATATGCTGTGTATATGCTGCGTATATGCTGCGTATATGCTGCGTATATGCTGCGTATATTCTGCGTATATGCTGTGTATAGGGAGAACACTCAGGACTGTGTGTTCCCTGATCTTTGAAAAATGACAGACAGGATCTTTCAGATTCTCTCTGTCATCTTTCAGAGATCTTTAGTGTGTGTACCCAGTTTTAAGAACTGGACTTTCTTGTGAAAAGCTACAGCAAGGTAAAGAAAGAACAAAGGATAAAGAGGAGAGACACATTTCCAGTTGTGTTCCAGGATCTATCTTTTAGTCTGAATAGTGTTTCATTGGCTAACAGATTGTTATCTTACCACTGCATGTCTTCAGATCTTTGTTGATGACAAACCCTTCATTGCAACGACAGAGAAATGAATCATCTGTATTAGTGCAAATATGTTGGCATCCGTGATTGTTCTCAGCACAGTGATCCACTTCTGATAGAAGAAAAAAAACAATCAGTTAATGCAACAAATATCGAACATTGGTTCAAACTTTTCACAGTTGTCATTTAATGGACCTCGTGAACTTATTGATTCCAGATTTTAAGTCCATTGGTTAAATGATTGTAGTGTTTTCTGAAGTTCCAATTAAATGTTAATGTAATGTAACCTCACAATGGACGACATTTATCATTAATACAAAACAAATTGAATGTTGAACAATATTTATGGTACATCTACGTACAATTAACATTGTACATCTGTATATCAAAGTATTGGTCGGTTTAAGATCGTTATTACGATCTTAATAGTGTATGGCCACCTTTAGGTATAATCAGAATTGAGATATTCAAGTGAATTCCCAGGAACACATGAGATGCAAGACCAGTAACAACTCAACTGCTATTTTGATAATTCATGAATTTAGAGCAGGATTATCCATAAGGCACCCTAGGAACCTGCTAGGGCCCAGGAAACAACTGGGGGCCCAACCTCAGAAGCAGTAACAATATTACATTCTTTACAAAATATGTAGCAAAAAAGAGCATTATAAAGAATAAATTGTACCCCTTAAGCCAGGGCTATGTCTCTAGTAGCAATGATAACTCTGATCCCACAGTATAGTCATAAGGACCTTCAGGTTTTAGAGATGATACTTTGACCCTAAAGGCAGTGCAGTAAAGAGTTCTCTGATTTGTATGTGGGGGAAACCAATCAGCAAGTGCAACAACGTATGGCCTAGCACAGAAGAGCCAATTCCTCGCGTGTACCTGCTGCATCTTAAGGGAAAAAGACATACTTGTGAAGATTGTAATGTCAACTTCTTGGCAAAGGAACATGACTGGTTTAAGAGAGGTGTCAAGGAGGCCATGCATGTCAAAATAAAGAAACCAAGCCTGAATAGAGTGGGGGGGGGAGTTCTACACCAACTGTCTGCCATGTACAATGCTGTTTTAACACCTTACCCTAGGCGCTCCTAAACACCTTTTAGCCACTATGCAATCACACCTTGCATTCATAATGTCCTTAACACCTGGCTAATCCTTAACACATGCTAATTGGGACTTTCCAGGGTATTAATTGCCACAGATTCTTATACAAGTCATTCTGAATTGAGAAAGCCAGTTGAATGACTAGCAAAACGTCTTCAAGAACTAAACTTTAAGTCCAGTTGATCTAACTAAATACAACAGATATACCATGACCTGGATGAATGAGAACCTTCATAAGCAAATGCAGAGAAAGCATGCAAAAATAACCATACACAACTGTTGCAGAGTAGTGGTTCTCCGTTACAATTAAATAAATAAATAACTGCATGCCTTTAACATGATGTCAGTTTACATTTCACTGATTGGACTGGGGGTCAACATACCTGGTTAAAAAGAACTATAGAGCATATCAATTAAAAAAAAAAAAAATTTGAAGAGTGTAAACCAGGCTTCCTTAAGGATGGGTACACACCAGAAGATATCTCCTGGTGTGGGGCAGGCTGGCCGCGACCGACCTCGATCAGACGAATGGACGATCGGCGTGTCGGGAAAATCCTGATCAATCGTGTGGTTCACTATGGGGACATTTCGCTTGTAGCAAGTGCTCGTCGGGACAATAGTCCCTCCGTGTGTACAGCCTTATGCTTCATCTTTAATACAGGAAAGTCCAGGTGTAACCTGGCAGAGTGAAAACTCTATGCGTTGATGCTGGTGAAACAAGGCCAACGACTGATCATTTTAACAATTTATTATTTTAAAAAAATATGCAGCCTTATTGTTAAATGGTGGTAATTTGCCCCAACCAATCAGATTTTAGTTTTCAAATGGTACATAACATCAGATTGGTTGGGGCAAAATTACCACCATTTTTAACAATAAGAACTTTTAATACATAGGCCTGTTTTTTTTTTTTTTTTTAAATTACAAGCAAAAAAAATACGTGAAGATCCAATAAGTTCATTATAGACTTGTGCTCATCTTTAACTGGTAGACGTACTGTACAGTATTAATCGTTACATTGATTTCTAGTCTGCTAGTCACTAACTAAATACACATTGCTGTTAATTTATTGTTTATCTTGTGACTCTAATCATATTCTGACATCAGCTTAATAAATTCCTTTGTTGTAATTCACATATTTTCCTATTTAACATTCCCTGGGACAGTGTTCAAATACATATAAGATTCCCTTACTTCTACAGGCTCTCATCCTGGTTCAATACGTAACCTTTGTGGCATTGCATATGAATGAATTGTCAGTGTTGATACATTCGTGCTGGCATCCGTTCCTGCCCAAGACACAGTGGTTGATCTCTACGGGAGAATAAACAGTGACCAGATTTACTTTGTATGAGTGGAGCAGTGCTGTGTGTACATTAGTCTGGCGGCACAGACAGACGTTCACGTTTCGTGGTGTAAAATATAACAAACGCATTTAGAAACATGGAACTTAATATTGTCACTTGGAGCTCAGCTGAATAAAGATCCAGTGTGACAGGCCAGTAGCCCAGATTAATGAGAGTCTGGCTGTGTTCCAGACTGCAACAACCGGTCTGAGCAAGCCTACATGATAATCCAGCAGTTACCTGGGGCCACTGTTACAAAAGAAATCATCGATAACCAGCAAAACCCCAACTACAGTGATACTGTTTTAAAGGAACATTATCTGTTAAAAAAATGTTTTAAAAGCCGGCGGTCGGAGATACCTTACCTCCCATTACTACCTTACAGCAGAGTTATATCACTTTAAATATGGCCACATTATAAAGTGCAGAATGGCCATGGGGCATCTCTAATGATGGTTTTGTGTGTGTTAAAGTCATGATAACTATAGTACATCACTGAAAACAGTTAGCAATCTCCAGTCACTTACTCTACACGTTTTCTTTGTCAGCATTAAGCAGAAATCCACTGCGGCATTTACAAACAAAGGGTCATCTTTATTCACACACTCTGGTTGGCAGCCGTGGTTAGACGTGGCACAGTAGTCCGGTCCTGAGGTGAATAATTATGGAAACAAAGTAATGTCCTTGTCATCCATTATCGGAAACGTTAATCTGCCTTCACAAACAATCACACTTTCCCTTACTAAGTAATTCCAAACCAGATACACAGCCAAGGGAAAGAGAAATATCTCACTGATTTCACAAAGCCATATCTCAGCTAAGGAATTCTTGGAAGACTGTTAATATATTTCATTCCAATCAACTGTGTCTGGGTTATAGGTCATTAAAATGTGTTAAGGCCGTAGTCTCTCAGTTAATACCAATACTGGTGTAACTAGGTCCTTTAGATGGAGATTAGTTCCACCAGCTGCCTCCCTTACATACCACTTCCATGGAGAGGAACACAGTAGGGTAACCCTGATAGGTATGGTGACAAGTATGGAAAAGAAGTGTGGACATCAAAGCTATCCAAAGGCTCATGTAAGGACAAGGCCCTTACATGGACCTTAAAAGATGGGTACACACTTGCAGATCCTGTCTGTCATTTCAAAGATCTGCATACACACAGTCCCAAGCGCTCCCCCTATGCACAGCATAGGAAGAATGCTGGGACTCTGTGTTCCTCAGCCGTGGCAAGGGAAATTTACCTTTTTTCAAAACGAGCGTTTGGCCGGCCCCACGCTCACTCGAAAAGCAAGGTACACCAGTAACGATAAAGCCCCGATACCTTCGGATCCGATGTATCGGGGGCTTTATCGGTGCTGAGTGTACCCCAGCTTTACACAGGGTCCTGATAGCGTATCATTTAATTACCTCAGCACAAACATTCTCCTGTTATTTTTTTGCCCTCTGGATGGTTGCTAAAAATCTACAGATAAACACATGACATGTAGATAAGCAATACTAGAATATAAGTAATGTTAATGTATAGACCACGTGTAACCAGGGTTCAGTCCATATATATTGCTGTAACTTGGATTTTACAGTGTTCATGTTGATAATTCCCATATGATGGCCATTGGACAGCCATGATGGATCGGACAGGAAATACTCACTTCTACAGGATTTTGTCTTGGTTCAGTATAAACCCGAGTGACACTGACAGGCGTATGAGTCAGACGTTAACACACGTGCTGGCAGCCATGAACACCCGCGGCGCAATAGGTCTGTAACTGAAAGGCAAATATATCTTCCCATTAGAATGTGTCAGGACAGGTGTGATTCAGAGAAACAAGTACAGCCCATTGATATTTGCCTTTTGGTAAGGGTATGAGACAATAATCTCGGTCAGTGACGCAGGGAACTACCATGTTGGAATATTTCATTCTGTTGACATCAGTTACCTTTACTTAAATAGAGGGAACTGAAACAGTCACCCAAGTATGGGGACCGACCAACCAATCCCATACACAGTACGAGAGGTTTGTTATGTGTATGTATGAAGATGCCATTGCATATGCGGATTATCTGTTGACATAGTGACAAACAGTCTTGTGTAATTGGGAGCTACACTCTGGTGGTCTCTATTCAGGCTATGATCAAGGGCAACTATCACTGAAAGTGTGAGCAACATGCCTGTGATTTCCATATGTAGCAAAGTGTTTGCAAACTAATGTATTGTGTTTTGCGTTGTTTTTCACGTTAATGTGGGAAACGGATTTTTTTTGTGGCAAAACTGTAATCATTGCTTTATGTTACTCTGGAATGGATGTGATCACCCTATTCCCCAATTGATTTGTGGTCACCATAAACATTATTTGCTTAGGAGTGCGACACTCGATATATTCTTTTGAGACTGATGCAATAAGAGGTGAAACGTTTGTCTAATCTAAATCTAATATTTAACCTGTGGTGTAAGGATATGTACACCATAAATATAACCTTGGTTAGTGCAAGCTGTGGCTTTAAAACTAAAGTTGGCAAAAAGAAATGTTCTTCTATGCTCCCCCAGAGCCTACTTTATTGTCTCAAACTTGCTGTCTTCCTCCCCTGGGTAATGGCAATCCTGGAGCTCCGCCCCAACGAGATCTCCTGGCTCCTCCTGCTTCTTTGGGGCCAAAATGTAAGTTGTGGTAGTGCCAGCCGTTGTAACCTCGTGACGTCAGAGCTGTCAATGACGATGTCAATACGTGTGCACGTCATCCCAAACATGCACGGAGTGATTGTATTACATTACAAAGTTAGCAAATTTTTATGCTGTTTGCTTTCAATTATGAATATTTAAATATGCCCATGTCCATACTATCTGTTTTCTTCCTTTTTAACATGTTTATATGGTGAGTTTATCATGTGTATCAATATATGTTTATATACATTTGTGTGTATGATGTTTTCCCAGTCTTGTTAGGGTAATCTGTCCACCTTCTTGAGCCACATTGGCTTTCCGTTGAATATGTTAATTTCAATGGTGATATGCTGAATGTCTTGGCTACTGTGAGCTATTTAAGAAAGGGTGTGTAGTAGCCAATTTCCTCTGATGAAGTGTCCGTAGGGCATGAAACGCGTCAGGAAATTGGCAATCTGATTGTATGTTTATATGGGCCAGTTAACTTCATTATAGATGTTTTTTAACTCTCACTATTAAAAGTTTATGTACAGCCACTGATCTCACGTCTCCTGATTGATGTCCGTGAGGAGGCCTGCTCCAAACAAGCTACTTTGTTCCTTTGTTGATCTAATTAGGAGGGCATCCGATTCTCCTACGGCAGCGTGGCCACTCAGTCCGTTTGGATACACGGAGGTGGGGAGGGTCCCAGCAGCCTTCACGTGCACCATTGTTGTTATGTGAGTGATGTAGTTGTGCCACTCTGTGTTTGGTTGTTGCACGATGATGTCACACACGGCATAGTCACCCCTCGCGCGCATGGCTTGACGTCATGTGCGTGCACACTAATGTTTGCACGCGCACACAACAAGGTACACGCATGTGTGCTCCAACCACAACTTACATTGTGGGGCCCAGGAAGCTGAAGGAGACCAGGACGATCTCCAGATGTCATTACCCAGGAGGAGGAAGCCAGCAAGATTTAGGGCAATAAAGGTAGGCTCTGGGGGAAGGATAGAATTTTTTTTTCTTGCCAACTTTAGTTTTAAAGGCCACAGCTTGCCGCTAACCTAAAGTTTTCTTTACGGTGTCGATATCCTTAAATAAAGTAACATAAAAGTTGCCCAGTTGTGGTAGCTGCTTGCAAAAATTTTCAAAGAGGCGGTGCTGCCCCAAAACCTTTCCTAAGGCTACATTTCCATTTATTACATAGGTTAGCTGGATTAAGGATCGCATTTACAGTAATGGTCTCTCGGTGCTCTGCCTTGTTAACAGTAAAGTGTGTAAATAGGAATACATACAATACATGCTTCCCATCATTGGCCAGTTTATAGGCGTCATAGCATTGGCACAAATAACTTCCTGGGGTATTTAACAGACTTGCTCACAGCGTGTTTCTCAGTTGCACATAGGCCTGAGCTGGAGAGTAAAATACATTAATAAACTTATAACCTGCACAGAATCACCAGATCTGTTTGTTTTCCTGGTAAAATTCTTATTCACAACATTTTTGAATTGTAATTGCCTTCATAATGGGGAGTGGGGGGAATACGGAAATGGATTTTTAATCATTTTCTGCTGGAAGGTAACTTTTCTTAAATGACTGTCTGATGTTAGGCAACCTTGTCTTGATAAGGCAGTATACTTATTTACTTCTCTAAAGATGGCCACGCTGTCATGTGTATCCCTCATGAAGGGGGATGTCCCCCGGAAAAGGTAGATACTGGGTTAAACACTGAGTGGGGACTCTGGCTTGGTGCACTGAGTGGGGACTTGGGGTTGGGACACTGAGTGGAGACTCTGGGCTTGGGACACTGAGTGGGACTCTGGGCTTGGGACACTGAGTGGGGACTCTGGGCTTGGGACAACTGAATAGGGACTCTGGGCTTGGGCACTGAGTGGGGACTCTGGGCTTGGGACACTGAGTGGGGGACTCTGGGCTGGGACACTGGTGGGGACTCTGGGCTTGGACACTGAGGGGGGACTCTGACCATGGGACACTTAGGTAGGGCTCTGGGCATGGGACACTGAGCGGGACTCTGGCTTGGGACACTGAGGGGGGACTCTGACCATGGACACTTAGGGGGCTCTGGGCTTGGGACACTGAGCGGGACTCTGGGCTTGGGACACTGAATGGGGACTTGGGCTTGGGACACTGAGTGGGGACTCTGGGCTGGGGACACTGAGTGGCGACTCTGGGCTTGGGACACTGAGTGGGTGGACTCTGACATGGACACTTTGGGGGGGCTCGTGGCTTGGGACACCTGAGGGGGACTCTGACCATGGGACACTGAGGGGGGACTCTGACCATGGGACACTTAGGATAGTAGGCTCTGGGCATGGACACTGAGCAGGGACTCTGGGCTGGGACACTGAGGGGGGACTTGACCATGGGACACTTAGGGGGGGCTCTGGGCTTGGGAACTGAGCGGGACTCTGGGCTGGGACACTGAGGGGGGGCTCTGAGCTTGGGGCATTGAGGGGGGCTCTGACCTTGGGACACTGAGTGGGACTCTGGGTATGGACACTAGCAACTTGAGGAGAGGACCATGAGTGGGGAACTCTGGGCTTGGAACACTGAGGGGACTCTGGGCTTGAAAGACTGAGTGGGGAATGAAAGGTGTTAGAGATCTCCCATATCCCATTAGTATATCCCATTATTATATGAAAGGTGTTAGAGATCTCCCATATCCCATTACATCCTGTGTACTATGCTCTGAATCTCCTGCTGTATTATACTTTAGCACACCAGTATATTTGCTGTGTATATTTCTATGATATGCTTGTGTATAGGCTGTTGTATAGGCTGTGTATAGCTTGTGTATATCTGTGTATATGCTGTGTAATATCTATCCTGTGTATATCTCCTGTTATATGCTGTGTATATTCTGTGTTATATCTGTGTTAGATGCTGTGATATACTGTGTATAGGCTGTGTATAGGTTTTGTATGCCTGTGTATATCCTTGTATATTTGCTGTGTATATGCAGTGATATTCTGTGTATATCCTGTATATTTGCTGTGTATATTAATGTGTAATATTAGGTGTATATGCTGTGTATATGATGTGTATATGCTTGTGGTATTTCTGTGTATATGCTGTGTATATGCTGTGTATATTCTGTGTATATGCTGTGTATATGCTGTGTATATGCTCTGTAGTATTTGAGTATATGTGTGTATATTCTATATGTGTGTATATGCTGTGTATATGATGTGTATATGGTGTGTATATGTGGTATATGCTTGGGCGTATATGCTGCGTATATGATGCGTATATGCCTCCTGCGTATATGCTGCGTATATGCTCGTCGCGTATATGCTGCGTATATGCTATGCTGCGTATATCTGCGTATTTCTGCGTATTATTTGCTGCGTATATGCTGCGTATATCTCTGCGTATATGCCTGCGTATAGCGTATAGTCTTTAGCCTGCATATATTCTGCGTCTTTATATTCTGTGTATATGCTGTGTATATCCTGTGTATATGCTGTGTATATCCTGTGTATATGCTGTGTATATGCTGTGTATATCCTGTGTATATGCTGTGAATATCCTGTGTATATACTATACAGTATATTTGCTGTGTATATTCTATGTATATGCTGTGTATAGGCTGTGTATATGCTGTGTATAGGCTGTGTTCCCATGATATGCCCGTATTATAGAACGGGAGAGATCGCCCATATCCCATTTATTCCCATTATTTAATGAAAGGTGTTAGATCTCCCATATCCCATAGTATATCCCATTATTATAGAAAGGTGTTAGAGATCTCCCATATCCCATTATTATATCCCTTATTTAATGAAAGACGTTTAGAATCTCCCTATCCCATTATTATATCCCATTATTTAAATGAAATAATTAGAAATCTCCCATATCCCATTAATTGTATACAAAGAAATCTGTGCTGTGTAGTTAATGAACCACATTAACTACAATACAGTGAATTGAAAGTGATCTCCCTGGCATGGTTTCCTGGAACCACAGAAAATGTGCAACCACATTAGTTTTCTACTGTAAACTCCATGGATTCTAGATAAATGTGCTGAGCTCCATTGTATTGTTGTAGACAAACGTGGATTTTCCTATTAGCAGATTGTCATGATCCATCAAGCCTATAGAATACTTACTCTTACAAGTCTTTCTATCATCCTGTACTCAAAGCCTTCAAGCACTGACACATGAATGAACCTCTGGAATTAACACATCGCTGCTCACAACCATGGTCATTCAAGGAGCAGTAGTCCACCTCTGAAAGAAAGCACAAACAGATTACAATTAGCACTGCAGTGGCAGGTATTCTCTCTTCCATACTACAGGGTTCCTCTAATGCAGTGTCTATAGGAACCAAAGTGATAGTTTAGAGCTGCACACCCACTATTCTAGTCACACACGTCCTGTTCCACGGGAGTCTCCAACTACCACCCACTAGTCCAAAAACAAAGAAAAGGATCGGAGCATGCTACGTGAAAAAACCAACTCACACCTCATTAAAAAATTGTTTTTTCACTGCAGCCCGCTCCTGATCCTTTTCTATTGTTTTGTTTAGGAACCAGGTCTGGGGATCTCAAGAGACGAACTGTACAGATCCACCCTGGTGATGGCCGATGAACATTCACCGTCGCCCTGCGATTGTTCAGAATATCTTCCTCGCCCCCAGTCGTCTCCCTGTACTAAATATAGGGAGTCGGCCGTGGTCAGGGAAACATGCAGTCCTGAACGTTCTCCCTATACTGTACTGTGTATATGCTGTGTATAGGCTGTGTATATGCTGTGTATAGCCTGTGTATAGGCCTGTGTATTGCTGTGTATAGGCTGTGAATAGCTGTGTATATCCTGTGTATAGGCTGTGTTAGGCTGTGTATATCCTGTGTTATTCCTTGTGTGATATCCTGTGTATATGCTGTGATATGCTGTGAATATGCTGTGTATAGCTGTGTATAGGCTTGGCATATGATGTGTATAGGATGTGTATATGCTGTGTATATCCTGTGTATATGCCGTCTATATCCTGTGTATTGCTGTGTATATGCTGTGTATATCCTGTGTATATGCTGTGTATTCCTGTGTATAGGCTGTGTATAGGCTGTGTATATCCTGTGTGTATATCCTGTGTGTTTATATCCTGTGTATATGCGTGAATATGCTGTGAATATGCTGTGTATAGACTGTGTATAGGCTTGGCATATGATGTGTATAGGATGTGTATATGCTGTGTATATTTGTGTATATGCTGTGTTATATCCTGTGTATATGCTTTGTATAGGCTGTGTATATGCTGTGTATTTCTGTGTATATTCTGTTATATCCTGTGTATATGCTGTGTATTCTGTGTATATGCGTGTGTATATGCTGTGTATATCCTGTGTTATGCTGTGAATATCCTGTGTATATACTATACAGTATATTTGCTGTGTATATTCTATGTTATGCTGTGTATAGCGCTGTGTATATGCTGTGTATAGCTGTGTATATGCTGTGTTATCTTGTATATGCTGTGAATATCCTGTGTATCATTCTGTATATTTGCTGTGTATAGGCTGTGTATATTCTGTGTATATGCTGTGTATATGCTGTGTATATGCTGTTGTATACCTGTGTATCTGTGTATTCCTGTGTATAGGCTGTGTATAGGCTGTGTATAGGCTGTGTATATCCTGTGTGTGTATACCTGTGTATATGCTGTGAATATGCTGTGAATATGCTGTGTATAGGCTTGTGTATAGGCTTGGCATATGATGTGTATAGGATGTGTATATGCTGTGTATATTCTGTGTATATGCTTGTATATCCTGTGTATATGCTGTGTATATCCTGTGTATATGCTGTGTATATGCTGTGTATATCCTGTGTATTGCTGTGAATATCCTGTGTATATACTTTACAGTATATTTGCTGTGTATTCTATGTATATGCTGTGTATAGGCTGTGTATAGGCTGTGTATATGCTGTGTATATCCTGTGTATATGCGTGAATATCCTGTGTATATCCTGTATATTTGCTGTGTATATTCTGTGTATATTCTGTGTATATGCTGTGTATATACTGTGTATAGGCTGTGTATAGGTTGTGTATAGGCTGTGTATATCCTGTATATTTGCTGTGTATATGCAGTGTATATTCTGTGTATATCCTGTATATTTGCTGTGTATATTATGTGTATATGATGTGTATATGCTGTGTATATGATGTGTATATGCTGTGTATATTCTGTGTATATGCTGTGTATATGCTGTGTATATTCTGTGTATATGCTGTGTATATGCTGTGTATATGCTGTGTATATTCTGATATATGCTGTGGTATATTCTGTGTATATGCTGGTATATGGTGTTGTATTGATGTTTTATATGGTGTGTAATGCTGCGTTATGCTGCGTATATGCTGCGTATATGATGCGTATTGCTCGTATTGCTGCGTATATGCTGCGTATATGATGCGTTATGCTGCTATATGCTGCGTATATTCTGCGTATATGTCTGCGTATATGCTGCTGTATACATAGCTAGCGTATATGCTGGCGTATATTCTGCGTATATGCTGCGTATATTTTGCGTATATGCTGCGTATATTTTGCGTATATGCTGTGTATATGCGGCATATGATCTGCGTATATGCTGCGTTGCTGCGTATTGCTGCTATATGCTGCGTATATTCTGCGTATATGCTGCGTATATTTGGCGTATTTGCTGCGTATATGCTGCATATATTCTGCCGTATGCTGCGTATATGTGTGATATGATTGTGTATATTGCTGGTTATATGCGGTGTATATGCTGTGGGTGTATTATGCTTGTGTATATTTGTGTATATGATGTGTTATGATGGTGTGTATATGTCTGCGTATATTCTGCCGTGTATGCTGTGTATATGCTGCGTATACCTGCGTATATGTACTGTGTATATTGCTGTTGTATATGCTGCGTATATGCTGCGTATATGCTGCGTATATTCTGCGTATATGCTGTGTATAGGGAGAACACTCAGGACTGTGTGTTCCCTGATCTTTGAAAAATGACAGACAGGATCTTTCAGATTCTCTCTGTCATCTTTCAGAGATCTTTAGTGTGTGTACCCAGTTTTAAGAACTGGACTTTCTTGTGAAAAGCTACAGCAAGGTAAAGAAAGAACAAAGGATAAAGAGGAGAGACACATTTCCAGTTGTGTTCCAGGATCTATCTTTTAGTCTGAATAGTGTTTCATTGGCTAACAGATTGTTATCTTACCACTGCATGTCTTCAGATCTTTGTTGATGACAAACCCTTCATTGCAACGACAGAGAAATGAATCATCTGTATTAGTGCAAATATGTTGGCATCCGTGATTGTTCTCAGCACAGTGATCCACTTCTGATAGAAGAAAAAAAACAATCAGTTAATGCAACAAAATATCGAACATTGGTTCAAACTTTTCACAGTTGTCATTTAATGGACCTCGTGAACTTATTGATTCCAGATTTTAAGTCCATTGGTTAAATGATTGTAGTGTTTTCTGAAGTTCCAATTAAATGTTAATGTAATGTAACCTCACAATGGACGACATTTATCATTAATCACAAAACAAATTGAATGTTGAACAATATTTATGGTACATCTACGTACAATTAACATTGTACATCTGTATATCAAAGTATTGGTCGGTTTAAGATCGTTATTACGATCTTAATAGTGTATGGCCACCTTTAGGTATAATCAGAATTGAGATATTCAAGTGAATTCCCAGGAACACATGAGATGCAAGACAGTAACAACTCAACTGCTATTTTGATAATTCATGAATTTAGAGCAGGATTATCCATAAGGCAACCCTAGGAACCTGCTAGGGCCCAGGAAACAACTGGGGGCCCAACCTCAGAAGCAGTAACAATATTACATTCTTTACAAAATATGTAGCAAAAAAGAGGCATTATAAAGAATAAATTGTACCCCTTAAAGCCAGGGCTATGTCCTACTAGAGCAATGATAACTCTGATCCACACAGTATAGTCATAAGGACCTTCAGGTTTTAGAGATGATACTTTGACCCTAAAGGCAGTGCAGTAAAGAGTTCTCTGATTTGTATGTGGGGGAAACCAATCAGCAAGTGCAACAACGTATGGCCTAGCACAGAAGAGCCAATTCCTCGCGTGTACCTGCTGCATCTTAAGGGAAAAAGACATACTTGTGAAGATTGTAATGTCAACTTCTTGGCAAAGGAACATGACTGGTTTAAGAGAGGTGTCAAGGAGGCCATGCATGTCAAAATAAAGAAACCAAGCCTGAATAGAGGTGGGGGGGGGAGTTCTACACCAACTGTCTGCCATGTACAATGCTGTTTTAACACCTTACCCTAGGCGCTCCTATAACACCTTTTAGCCACTATGCAATCACACCTTGCATTCATAATGTCCTTAACACCTGGCTAATCCTTAACACATGCTAATTGGGACTTTCCAGGGTATTTAATTGCCACAGATTCTTATACAAGTCATTCTGAATTGAGAAAGCCAGTTGAATGACTAGCAAAACGTCTTCAAGAACTAAACTTTAAGTCCAGTTGATCTAACTAAATACAACAGATATACCATGACCTGGATGAATGAGAACCTTCATAAGCATAATGCAGAGAAAGCATGCAAAAAATAACCATACACAACTGTTGCAGAGTAGTGGTTCTCTCGTTACAATTAAATAAATAAATAACTGCATGCCTTTAACATGATGTCAGTTTACATTTCACTGATTGGACTGGGGGTCAACATACCTGGTTAAAAAAGAACTATAGAGCATATCAATTTAAAAAAAAAAAAAATTTGAAGAGTGTAAAACCAGGCTTCCTTAAGGATGGGTACACACCAGAAGATATCTCCTGGTGTGGGGCAGGCTGGCCGCGACCGACCTCGATCAGACGAATGGACGATCGGCGTGTCGGGAAAATCCTGATCAATCGTGTGGTTCACTATGGGGACATTTCGCTTGTAGCAAGTGCTCGGTCGGGACAAATAGTCCCTCCGTGTGTACAGCCTTATGCTTCATCTTTAATACAGGAAAGTCCAGGTGTAACCTGGCAGATGAAAACTATATGCGTTGATGCTGGTGAAACAAGGCCAACGACTGATCATTTTTAACAATTTATTATTTTAAAAAAATATGCAGCCTTATTGTTAAAAATGGTGGTAATTTTGCCCCAACCAATCAGATTTTAGCTTTCAAATGGTACATAACATCAGATTGGTTGGGGCAAAATTACCACCATTTTTAACAATAAGAACTTTTAATACATAGGCCTGTTTTTTTTTTTTTTTTTTTAAATTACAAGCAAAAAATACGTGAAGATCCAATAAGTTCATTATAGACTTGTGCTCTATCTTTCTAACTGGTAGACGTACTGTACAGTATTAATCGTTACATTGATTTCTAGTCTGCTAGTCACTAACTAAATACACATTGCTGTTAATTTATTGTTTATCTTGTAGACTCTAATCATATTCTGACATCAGCTTAATAAATTCCTTTGTTGTAATTCACATATTTTTCCTATTTAACATTCCCTGGGACAGTGTTCAAATACATATAAGATTCCCTTACTTCTACAGGCTCTCCCATCCTGGTTCAATACGTAACCTTTGTGGCATTTGCATATGAATGAATTGTCAGTGTTGATACATTCGTGCTGGCATCCGTTCCTGCCCAAGACACAGTGGTTGATCTCTACGGGAGAATAAACAGTGACCAGATTTACTTTGCTATGAGTGGAGCAGTGCTGTGTGTACATTAGTCTGGCGGCACAGACAGACGTCACGTTTCGTGGTGTAATAATATAACAAACGCATTTAGAAACATGGAACTTAATATTGTCACTCTGGAGCTCAGCCTGAATAAAGATCCAGTGTGACAGGCCAGTAGCCCAGATTAATGAGAGTCTGGCTGTGTTCCAGACTGCAACAACCGGTCTGAGCAAGCCTACATGATAATCCAGCAGTTACCTGGGGCCACATGTTACAAAAGAAATCATCGATAACCAGCAAAACCCCAACTACAGTGATACTGTTTAAAGGAACATTTATCTGTTAAAAAAATGTTTTAAAAGCCTGGAGGTCGGAGATACCTTACCTCCCATTACTACCTTACAGCAGAGTTATATCACTTTAAATATGGCCACATTATAAAGTGCAGCAATGGCCATGGGGCATCTCTAATGATGGTTTTGTGTGTGTTAAAGTCATGATAACTATTAGTACATCACTGAAAACAGGTTAGCAATCTCCAGTCACTTACTTCTACACGTTTTCTTGTCAGCATTAAGCAGAAATCCACTGCGGCATTTACAAACAAAGGAGTCATCTTTATTCACACACTCTTGTTGGCAGCCGTGGTTAGACGTGGCACAGTAGTCCGGTCCTGAGGTGAATACATTTATGAAAATCAAGTAATGTCCTTGTCATCCATTATCGGAAACGTTAATCTGCCCTTTCACAACAAATCACACTTTCCCTTACTAAGTAATTCCAAACCAGATACACAGCCAAGGGAAAGAGAAATATCTCACTGATTTCACAAAGCCATATCTCAGCTAAGGAATTTCTTGGAAAGACTGTTAATATATTTCATTCCAATCAACTGTGTCTGGGTTATAGGTCATTAAAATGTGTTAAGGCCGTAGCTCTCAGTTAATACCAATACTGTGTAACTATGTCCTATTAGATGGAGCATTAGTTCCACCCAGCTGCCTCCCCTTACATACCACTTCCATGGAGAGGAACACAGTAGGGTAACCCCTGATAGGTATGGTGGACAAGTATTGGAAAAGAAGTGTGGACATCAAAGCTATCCAAAGGCTCATGTAAGGGACAAGGCCCTTACATGGACCTTAAAAGCTGGGTACACACTTGCAGATCCTGTCTGTCATCTTTCAAAGATCTGCATACACACAGTCCCAAGCGCTCCCCCTATGCACAGCATAGGAAGAATGCTCGGGACTCTGTGTTCCCTCAGCCGTGGCCAAGGGAAATTTACCCTCTTTTTCAAACGAGCGTTTGGCCGCCCCACGCTCACTCGGAAAAGCAAGGTACACACAGTACCGATAAAGCCCCGATACCTTCGGATCCGATGGTATCGGGGCTTTATCGGTGCTGAGTGTACCCAGCTTTACACAGGGGGTCCTGATAGCGTATCATTTAATTACCTCAGCACAAACATTCTCCTGTTATTTTTGGCCCTCTGGATGATTTGCTACAAAATCTACAGATAAACACATGACATGTAGATAAGCAAATACTAGAATATAAGTAATGTTTAATGTATAGACCACGTGTAACCAGGGTTCAGTTCCATAATATATGCTGTACTTGGATTTTACAGTGTTCATGTTGATAATTTCCCATATGATGGCCATTGGACAGCCATGATGGATCGGACAGGAAATACTCACTTCTACAGGATTTCTTGTCTTGGTTCAGTATAAACCCAGAGTGACACTGACAGGCGTATGAGTCATTGACGTTAACACACTTGTGCTGGCAGCCATGAACACCCGCGGCGCAATAGTCTGTAACTGAAAAGGCAAATAATATCTTCCCATTAGAATGTGTCAGGACAGTGTGTGATTCAGAGAAACAAGTACAGACCATTGATATTTGCCTTTTGGTAAGGTGTATGAGACAATAATCTCGGTCAGTGACGCAGAGGAACTACCATTGTTGGAATATTTCATTCTGTTGACATCAGTTACCTTTACTTTAAATAGAGGGAACTGAAACAGTCACCCAATGTATGGGGACCGACCAACCAATCCCCATACACAGTACGAGAGGTTTGTTATGTGTATGTATGAGAATGCCATTGCATATTGCGGATTTATCTGTTGACATATGTGACAAACAGTCTTGTGTAATTGGGAGCTACACTCTGGTTGGTCTCTATTCAGGCTATGTATCAAGGGCAACTATCACTGAAAGTGTGAGCAACATGCCTGTGATTTCCATATGTAGCAAAGTGTTTGCAAACGTTAATGTATTGTGTTTTGCGTTGTTTTCACGTTAATGTGGGAAACAGGATTTTTTTGTGGCAAATACTGTAATCATTGCTTTATGTTACTCTGGAATGGATGTGATCACCCTATTCCCCAATTGATTTGTGGTCACCAATAAACACATTATTTGCATTAGGAGTGCGACACTCGATTTATATTCTTTTGAGACTGATGCAATAAGAGGTGCAAACGTTTGTCTAATCTAAATCTAATTTATAACCTGGTGTTAAAGGATATGTACACCATAAATATAACCTTGGGTTAGTGGCAAGCTGTGGCTTTAAAACTAAAGTTGGCAAAAAGAAATGTTCTTCTATGCTCCCCCCAGAGCCTACCTTTATTGTCTCAAACTTGCTGTCTTCCTCCCCCTGGGTAATGGCATCTGGAGCTCCGCCCCAACGAGATCTCCTGGCTCCTCCTGCTTCTTTGGGGCCAAAATGTAAGTTGTGGTAGTGCCATGCACGTGTAACCTCGTGACGTCAGAGCTGTCAATGACGATGTCAATACGTGTGCACGTCATCCCAAACATGCACGTGAGTGATGTAATTACATTACCAAAGCTTAGCAATTATTTATGCTGTTTGCTTTTTCAAATTATGATATATTTAAATATGCCCATGTCCATACTATCTGTTTTCTTCCTTTTTTAACATTGTTTATATGGTGATTTTATCATGTGTATCAATATATGTTTATATACATTTGTGTGTATGATGTTTCCAGTCTTGTTAGGGTTAATCTTGTCCACCTTCTTGAGCACATTGGCTTACCGTTGAATATGTTAATTTTCAATGTGATATGCTGATGTCTTGGCTACTGTGAGCTATTTAAGAAAGAGGTGTGTAGTAGCCAATTTCCTCTGATGAAGTGTCCGTAGGGCATGAAACGCGTCAGGAAATTGGCAATCTGATTGTATGTTTATATGGGCCAGATAACTTCATTATAGATGTTTTTTAACTCTCACTATTAAAAGTTTTATGTACAGCCACTGATCTCACGTCTCCTGATTGATGTCCGTTGAGGAGGCCTGCTCCAAACAAGCTACTTTGTTCCTTTGTTGATCTAATTAGGAGGGCATCCGATTCTCCTACGGCAGCGTGGCCACTCAGTCCGTTTGGATACACGGAGGTGGGGAGGGTCCCAGCAGCCTTCACGTGCACCATTGTTGTTATGTGAGTGATGTAGTTGTGCCACTCTGTGTTTGGTTGTTGCACGATGATGTCACACACGCGCATAGTCACCCCGGCGCGCATGCGCATTGACGTCATGTCGCGTGCACACTAATGTTGCACGCGCACACAACAAGGTCACGCATGTGTGCTCCAACCACAACTTACATTTGGGGCCCAAGGAAGCTGAAGGAGCCAGGACATCTCCAGATGTCATTACCCAGGAGGAGGAAGCCAGCAAGATTTAGGGCAATAAAGGTAGGCTCTGGGGGAAGGATAGAATTTTTTTTTCTTGCCAACTTTAGTTTTAAAGCCACAGCTTGCCGCTAACCTAAAGTTTTCTTTACGGTGTACGTATCCTTTAAATAAAGTAACATAAAAGTTGCCCAGTTGTGGTAGCTGCCTTGCAAAAAGTTTTCAAAGAGGCGGTGCTGCCCCAAAACCTTTCCTAAGGCTACATTTCCATTTATTACATAGGTTAGCATGGATTTAAGATCGCAGTTTACAGTAATGTCTCTCGGTGCGCTGCCTTGTTAACATAAAGTGTGTAAATAGGAAATACATACCAATACATGCCTTCCCATCATTGGCCAGTTTATAGGCGTCATAGCATTGGCACAAATAACTTCCTGGGGTATTTACACAGAATTGCTCACAGCCGTGTTTCTCAGTTGCACATAGGTCCTGAGCTGGAGAGTAAAATACATTAATAAACTTATAAACCTGCACAGAATCACCAGATCTGTTTGTTTTCCTGGTAAAAATTCTTATTCACAACATTTTTGAATTGAATTGCCTTCATAATGGGGAGTGGGGGGAATACGGAAAATGGATTTTTAATCATTTTCTGCTGGAAGGTAACTTTTCTTAAATGACTGTCTGATGTTAGGCAACCTTGTCTTTGATAAGGCAGTTACTTATTTTACTTCTCTAAAGATGGCCACGCTGTCATGTGTATCCCCTCATGAAGGGGGATGTCCCCCGGAAAAGGTAGATACTGGGCTTGAAACACTGAGTGGGGACTCTGGGCTTGGTGCACTGAGTGGGGACTCTGGGGTTGGGACACTGAGTGGAGACTCTGGGCTTGGGACACTGAGTGGGGACTCTGGGCTTGGGACACTGAGGGGGGACTCTGACCATGGGACACTTAGGTAGGGCTCTGGGCATGGGACACTGAGCGGGACTCTGGGCTTGGGACACTGAGGGGGGACTCTGACCATGGGACACTTAGGTAGGGCTCTGGGCTTGGGACACTGAGCGGGACTCTGGGCTTGGGACACTGAGGGGGGACTCTGACCATGGGACACTTAGGGGGGGCTCTGGGCTTGGGACACTGAGCGGGACTCTGGGCTTGGGACACTGAATGGGGACTCTGGGCTTGGGACACTGAGTGGGGACTCTGGGCTTGGGACACTGAGTGGCGACTCTGGGCTTGGGACACTGAGTGGGGACTCTGACCATGGGACACTTTGGGGGGGCTCTGGGCTTGGGACACTGAGGGGGGACTCTGACCATGGGACACTGAGGGGGGACTCTGACCATGGGACACTTAGGTAGGGCTCTGGGCATGGGACACTGAGCGGGACTCTGGGCTTGGGACACTGAGGGGGGACTCTGACCATGGGACACTTAGGGGGGGCTCTGGGCCTTGGACCTGAGCGGGGGCACTCTGGGCTTGGGACACTGAGGGGGTCTCTGACTTGGGCATGAGGGGGGCTCTACCTTGGACACTGAGTGGGACTCTGGTATGGACACTAGCAACTGAGGAGAGGACACTGAGGGGGAACTCTGGGCTTGGAACACTGAGTGGGGACTCTGGGCTGAAAGACTGAGTGGGGACTCTGAAGCTTGAAACAATGAGTGGGGGCTCTGGGCTTGGACACTAGAAACTGAGGAGGGACTATGGCCTTGGAACACTGGAGGGGGAACTCTGAGCTTGGGACACTAGAAACTGAGGAGGGGACTCTGGGCTTGGGACACTGAGGGGAACTCTGGGCTTGGACACTGACACTGAGGGGGATTCTGGGCTTCTAGCACTCATTAATGTATGGTTAAATGACTAGTAAACTATATTAATTATAATAATATACTTGATCTTTGGTATGCCATACATCTTGCCAAAATTTGGCAAATCTCTTAACATCAGCAAAATATATGGTAGATACGTGATGCTGGGCTTGGGACACTGAATGGGGACTCTGGGCTTGGGACACTGAGTGGGGACTCTGGGCTTGGGACACTGAATGGGGACTCTGGGCTTGGGACACTGAATGGGGACTCTGGGCTTGGGACACTGAATGGGGGCTCTAGGCTTGGGACACTTAGGGGGGGCTCTAGGCTTGGGACACTTAGGGGGCACTCTGGGCTTGGGACACTGAATGGGGACTCTGGGCTTGGGAGACTGAAGGGGGACTCTGGGCTTGGGACAATTAGGGGGGGCTCTGGGCTTGGGACACTGAGTGGGGACTCTGGGCTTGGGACACTGAGAGGGGACTCTGGGCTTGGAACACTGAATGGGGACTGACCATGGGACACTGAGTGGGGACTCTGGGCTTTGGACACTGAGTGGGGACTCTGGGCTTGGAACACTGAATGGGGACTGACCATGGGACACTGAATGGGGACTCTGGGCTTGGAACACTGAATGGGGACTGACCATGGGACACTGAGGGGGGACTCTGACCTTGGGACACTGAGGGGGGACTCTGACCTTGGGACACTGAGGGGGGACTCTGACCTTGGGACACTGAGGGGGGACTCTGACCATGGGACACTTAGGGGGGGCTCTGGGCTTGGGACACTGAGCGGGACTCTGGGCTTGGGACACTGAGGGGGGGCTCTGAGCTTGGGGCATTGAGGGGGGGCTCTGACCTTGGGACACTGAGTGGGGACTCTGGGTATGGGACACTGAGGGGGGACTCTGACCATGGGACACTTAGGTAGGGCTCTGGGCTTGGGACACTGAGCGGGACTCTGGGCTTGGGACACTGAGGGGGGACTCTGACCATGGGACACTTAGGGGGGGCTCTGGGCTTGGGACACTGAGCGGGGGGCTCTGAGCTTGGGGCATTGAGGGGGGGCTCTAACCTTGGGACACTGAGTGGGGACTCTGGGTATGGGACACTAGCAACTGAGGAGAGGACACTGAGGGGGAACTCTGGGCTTGGAACACTGAGTGGGGACTCTGGGCTTGAAAGACTGAGTGGGGACTCTGAGCTTGAACAATGAGTGGGGGTCGGGCTGCTTGGGACACTAGAACTGAGGAGGGGACTATGGCCTTGGAACACTGAGGGGGAACTCTGAGCTTGGGACACTAGAAACTGAGGAGGGGACTCTGGGCTTGGGACACTGAGGGGGAACTCCGGGCTTGGAACACTGGACACTGAGGGGGGATTCTGGGCTTCTAGCACTCATTAAGTAATGGGTGTAATGACTAGTAAACTATATAATATTAATAATATACTTGATTTGTATGCCATACATGCCTCTGGGCTTTGGACACCTGAGTGGGCTTTGGACACTGAGTGGGACTCTGGGCTTGGAACACTGAAGGGGACTGACGATGGACACTGAATGGGGACTCTGGGCTTAGAACACTGAATGGGGACTGACCATGGGCACTGAGGGGGGACTTGACCTTGGACAATGAGGGGGGACTCTGACCGTGGACACTGAGGGGGGACTCTGACCATGGGACACTTAGGGGGGGCTCTGGGCTTGGGACACTGAGTGGGGACTCTGACCATGGGACACTTAGGGGGGGCTCTGGGCTTGGGACACTGAGGGACTCTGACCATGGGGACACTTAGGGGGGGGTGGCTTGACATGAGGGGGGACTTGACCATGGGACACTGAGGGGGGACTCTGACCATGGGACACTTAGGTAGGGCTCTGGGCTGGGACACTGAGCGGGACTCTGGGCTTGGACACTGAGGGGGGACTCTGACCATGGGACACTTAGGGGGGGCTCTGGGCTGGGACACTGAGCGGGACTCTGGCTTGGGACACTGAGGGGGCTCTGAGCTTGGGGCATTGAGGGGGGGCTCTGACCTTGGGACACTGAGTGGGGACTCTGGGTATGGGACACTAGCAACTGAGGAGAGGACACTGAGGGGGAACTCTGGGCTTGGAACACTGAGTGGGGACTCTGGGCTTGAAAGACTGAGTGGGGACTCTGAGCTTGAAACAATGAGTGGGGGCTCTGGGCTTGGGACACTAGAAACTGAGGAGGGGACTATGGCCTTGGAACACTTAGGGGGAACTCTGAGCTTGGGACACTAGAAACTGAGGAGGGAACTCTGGGCTTGGGACACTGAGGGGGAACTCTGGGCTTGGAACACTGGACACTGAGGGGGGATTCTGGGCTTCTAGCACTCATTAATGTAATGGGTTTAATGACTAGTAAACTATATTAATTATAATAATATACTTGATCTTTGGTATGCCATACATCTTGCCAAAATTTGGCAAATCTCTTAACATCAGCAAAATATATGGTAGATACGTGATGCTGGCTGGGACACTTAGGGGGCTCTAGGCTTGGGACACTTAGGGCACTCTGGGCTGGGACGAATGGGGACTCTGGCTGAGTGTGGGACTCTGGGCTTGGGACACTGAGTGGGGACTCTGGGCTGGGACACGCATGGGGACTCTGGGCTTGGGACACTGAATGGGGACTTGGGCTTGGGACACTGAATGGGGTTAGGCTTGGGACACTAGGGGGGGCTCTAGGCTTGGGACACTTAGGGGCACTCTGGCTGGGACACTGAATGGGGACTTTGGGCTTGGGAGACTGAAGGGGGACTCTGGGCTGGGACAATTAGGGGGGGCTCTGGGCTTGGGACACTGAGTGGGGACTCTGGCTTGGGACACTGAGAGGGACTCTGGGTTGGAACACTGAATGGGGACTGACCATGGGACACTGAGTGGGGACTCTGGGCTTTGGACACTGAGTGGGGACTCTGGGCTTGGAACACTGAATGGGGGACTGACCATGGGACACTGAAGGGGACTCTGGGCTTGGAACACTGAATGGGGACTGACCATGGGACACTGAGGGGGGACTCTGACCTTGGGACACTGAGGGGGGAATCGACCTTGGGACCGGGGGGGACTCTGACCTTGGGACATGAGGGGGGACTCGACCGGGACACTTAGGGGGGGTGGGCTCTGGCTGGGACACTGAGTGGGGACTCTGACCATGGGACACTTAGGGGGGGCCTGGGCTTGGGACACTGAGTGAGGACCTCTGACCATGGGACACTAGGGGGGGCTCTGGGCTTGGACACTGGAGGGGGACTCTGACCATGGGACACTGAGGGGGGACTCTGACCATGGGACACTTAGTAGGGGCTGGGCTTGGGACACTGAGCGGGACTCTGGGCTGGGACATGAGGGGGGACTCTGCCATGGGAACTTAGGGGGGCTCTGGGTTGGGACAACTGAGCGGGACTCTGGGCTTTGGACACTGAGTGGGGACTCTGGGCTTGGAACTGAATGGGGCCTGACGATGGGACACCTGAATGGGGACTCTGGTCGGAAACTGAATGGGGGACTGACCATGGACACTGAGGGGACTCTGATCTTGGGACACTGAGGGGGGACTCTGACCTTGGGACACTGAGGGGGGACTCTGCTTGGGACAATGAGGGGGGACTCTACCTTGGGACACTGAGGGGGGACTCTGACCATGGGACACTTAGGGGGACTCTGGGCTGGAGAATGATGAATGGGGACTCGGGCTTGGGACACTGAGTGGGGACCTGGGCTTGGGACACTCAATGGGGACTCTGGGTTGGACATGAATGGGACTCTGGGCTGGGGACATGAATGGGGACAGGCTTGGGACACTAGGGGGGGCTCTAGGTGGGACACTTAGGGGGCATCTGGGCTTGGGACACTGAATGGGGACTGGGCTGGGAGACTGAGGGGGACTCTGGGCTTGGGACAATTAGGGGGGGCTCTGGGCTTGGGACACTGAGTGGGGACTCGGGCTTGGGACACTGAGAGGGGACCTGGGCTTGAACACTGAAGGGGACTGACCATGGGACACTGAGTGGGGCTCTGGGCTTTGGACACTGAGTGGGGACTCTGGCTTGGACACTGAATGGGGACTGACGATGGGACACTGAATGGGGGACTCTGGGTTGGAACACTAATGGGGACTGACCATGGGACACTGGGGGGGACTCTGATCTGGGACACTGAGGGGGGACTTGACCTTGGGAACTGAGGGGGGACTCTGACCTTGGGACACTGAGGGGGGACTGACTTGGGACACTGAGGGGGGACTCTGACCATGGGACCATTAGGGGGGCTCTGGGCTTGGGACACTGAGGGGGGACTCTGACCATGGGACACTTAGGGGGGGCTTGGGTTGGGACCATGAGTGAGGACTCTGACCATGGGACACTTAGGGGGGGCTCTGGGCTTGGGACACTGAGGGGGGACTCTGACCATGGGAAACTGAGGGGGGACTCTGACCATGGGACACTTAGGTGGGCTCTGGGTTGGGACACTGAGCGGGGACTCTGGGCTTGGGACACTGAGGGGGGGAACTTGACCATGGGACACTAGGGGGGGCTCTGGGCTTGGGACACTGAGCGGGACTCTGGGCTTGGGACACTGAGGGGGGCTCTGAGCTGGGGCATTGAGGGGGGGCTCTGACTTGGGACACTGAGTGGGGGACTCTGGGCTTGAAAGACTGAGTGGGGACTCTGAGCTTGAAAAAATGAGTGGGGGCTCTGGGCTTGGGACACTAGAAACTGAGGAGGGGACTATGGCCTTGGAACACTGAGGGGGAACTCTGAGCTTGGGACACTAGAAACTGAGGAGGGGACTCTGGGCTTGGGACACTGAGGGGAACTCTGGGCTTGGTAACACTGACACTGAGGGGGGATTCTGGGCTTCTAGCACTCATTAATGTAATGGGTTTAAGACTAGTAAACATAATTAATATAATAATTACTTGATCTTTGGTATGCCATACATATTGCCAAAATTTGGCAAATCTCTTAACATCAGCAAAATATATGGTAGATACGTGATGGGTATGGGACACTAGCAACTGAGGAGAGGACACTGAGGGGGAACTCTGGGCTTGGAACACTGAGTGGGGACTCTGGGCTTGAAAGACTGAGTGGGGACTCTGAGCTTGAAACAATGAGTGGGGGCTCTGGGCTTGGGACACTAGAAACTGAGGAGGGGACTATGGCTTGGAACACTGAGGGGGGAACTCTGAGCTTGGGACACTAGAAACTGAGGAGGGGACTCTGGGCTGTGGGACACTGAGGGGGAAACTCCGGCTTGGAACACTGGACACTGAGGGGGGGATTTCGGGCTTCTAGCACTCATTAATGTAATGGGTTTAATGACTAGTAAACTATATTAATTATAATATATACTTGATCTTTGGTATGCCAACATTATTGCAAAATTTGGACATCTCTTAACATCAGCAAAATATATGGTATCGTGATGCTGGTCATGTGTTTGGATGCTGGCAATAAGCATAGACATTCTACATACAGGTATCAATGAATAAGTATTACTTATTTCAGGGCCCGATTTCATGCATCACTATAATTTTTTTTGTTGAATCGGCCTTGTTTTTGATCTGAAGAATTTTACATTTTAGCTGGTATTGGGACAGTTGGTATGTTGTGAACTGCATGGGGGGTAATTAAACTATCCAGTGCTGGCTTCTAGTGATACTAAGCATGCTCATTAAAAAGAAAGTCAGTAAGAGTGAATGTGACGTTCATGCGATCCTGCCGGAACCGCCTCTCAGATCTTATTTTCGACCGATATGCGATCACAAAATCCCATTCATTTTGCGATCACATGTTGGTGGAATATAAGATCGGGAGAGGCGGTTCCGCCAGGATCGATGAACGCCGCGTGAGCGGTCGGGGGTAAGTAATATCGCACATAAGTATGGCCACCTTAAGGGCTATTTAAATGATAGATGAGGCATACCATTTAATGTTACCTTTAGAATGTCAACACTTAGGCACTTACTCACATGTCTTCTATCAGGATTCAGAATGTTATCTTGTTTGCACCTAACAAATATAGGAACCTGGTGTATTGATGCAAAGTGATCACAACCAGTACTGGCCGTAGCACAGAGATGTGAGCTGGATTAAGATAAAGTATATGGTGAATCAATACAGGTTTTCATTGATAATCAAAGAAAATGTACAAGAAAAACACAGAAAACATAATTTAAAGGAGCACTATGATATTCAACACCTTTTATCCTGATGAATAGTCCAGAAACCATTGATTAAAACATCTATAACTTGTCTTTATAGCTGCTACCTAAGCACATAAATGTTTGGGTGAAATACTGTGAAATCTTTACTTCCCTATCCCCCTTCTAACTCCCATTGGGACATGCTCAGGGTTTTTCCTTAGGAAAAATGGACGAGCTGTCCAATTATCTACTTTGCATTTTCCTGTGCTAAGGTAGGAAGGAATTAAAGGACCTGTACACGGCTGTCTGGCCCAATAATTTGATCACGCAGAAAATCTGATGAAAGTGTACCAGGGAATATTCCTTTTTTTGCAAATACAGGCCTCAAAAAAGATTGGCCACGTGGGTAAATTCTAGGCAGACCTCTATAGGCCATGCGGTTGGTGTACAAAGATATTGTTGGTACTGTTTTAATTTCCAACCTACAGACCAATCTTTACATTCATTGTAGTGTTAGGGAATATCAGGCTGGGGTGGCCCAGTGGTTACCAGGGTATTGAACTGCTGAATGTTACCAGTTATTATGGGAAGGGAATACATTGTAATAACTTAGAATATACCTGTAATCAGCAGCTTCTTGGCTATAAATCAGGATAAAGCATTTAGACCATAGTCTTCCTTTAATTTTTTTTTGATTGTTTGATAGAAACTTCCGTCCCCGCCATAGAGAAATGAAAGCCAAGGTTATTGGCAGAGATGAACAGAATATTGTGTATGGATTCACTCAATATAAGGATTTTAGATATAAAAGTGATACATGAGACAATACATTGATGTCAAGTAAAAAGCAGTGGGTAGCCAAGGATAAATCAACTCTGGTCAGCTCCTCCATTGTGTTCTCTGTTTATCCTAATTAGTTTTATCTTGTATTTACAACACAAGATAAACACAAGGCCATACACACAGAGCTATAAAACTACTCAGCCTTTCACTGTCATGGTAATAAGTACAGTGATACATTTTTTAAGGACAAGGCAGCTATGGCTCCTACCAGGTCCATACAGATGTTCATCTTTACCAGTGAATGCCAACCTGTCCCTACAGTTTATAGATCATGGGGTAGGAGTGTAGAGATTCACATTCAGTAAATTTCATTAATTCTACCAGTTACCTGAATTAATATTATTCAGATGTCCTCCCCCAGGTCCATATGTATCTACTAAAATGTGCCAACTACAATAAAATATAACCTATTAAAGAAAGTCCTAAAATGGTGGCAAAATGGTGTTGCAGAAACACCATGTCTATGTATGTTATAAGGAAAGGACCCGAGGTCCCAAACCCCCAGCATGGGATATAGTTTATATATACACTATGTATATCCATCTAGAGAAGCGTATGTATACCCAGTGCATAATTTATATGGTAAATATTCTTTCCATCGCCAGAAAGCAAAATGACTTTAACCAAGTCATTCAGCATTTCTTTCCATGCTAAGTGCCAAGGTAAATGACATCATGCCAAGCATAGTTTGGTTCCATACAGTAGCTGCTTGTCTATTACTGTAGCACTTTTATTTTAGAATCTTTGTTGGTAAGTGGCAGTAAATACTGTAAATGTCAGATATAACCCAATGTCAACAAGGCCCAGTGTTTCTGATGGACTTTGTATTTTAATAAAAACACCCATAGGGGAACAGTCGTTCAGTGTTTCCTTTAGGTTCTAAGAATATCGATTGTCAGCACGCCAATAAGGCTGAGGGAGGTTTTGATTTAGCAGCACGCATAGGGTGGAAATGAAAACATTAACTCAACATATAACATTCACATAGAAATATCTCAGTGTAATTCCAAGTGAGGTTACAGTCTATATGTACACCAGGTGGGGCTATGAATAGGGCAACTCAGGGTAGGACCTAAGTACAAGGAGGTGACCTGGTTGACACAGAGGAACTGACACCTTATTAACAAACATTTTCTATATTTACAGGTTCATTACAATGAGCTAAATTGAAATAGTGACACAAAATCCCATTTTTTGTTATTATTATCCTACACTATTACTGGATACGATTTAGACTGCAAAACTTCATGCAGACCCGTAAGAGTGTTAGGCTGGGTAACATGAAGGGACTACTGTCCCAACCGAGCGCTCGGTGGGACAAATGTCCGTCGGTCGAGCAAATTTGGCATGGCCGAAAGTGGCGAACGATGATGTGCTGGGGTCCCATAGGTAACTGCACCATCGATCGAATTTACCGACAACGTCCGATCCGGACGATCAGGTCGGTGCGGGCCGCCACCCACCACCAGCAGATATTTTCGGCCCGACCGATTAAAAGTGCCGTGATCGGACGAAAATCTGCTGGTGCGTACCCAGCCTAAAACCCCCCCTTACCTCTATATTACACCTGATAACGTGTTTATTCCCACTCTCAGAATAACAAGATGGATACACGGATACACACATTTGGTTGGTTACTGGTCTAGTAATGGGTGTGTTGAGTTAAAACCTAAGAAGAATGAGTGTGTAATTCTACACACATGGATAACCCAATCTCCTGAGCTGAAATGGGATATCTCAAAAGGTTAGAACATAGTACTTACCTGTAATTCACTTCCAATTTCTGCTTCATCATTGTCTGTTGGAATGCCATTGTCTTGGAGTCCAACCCAGGAGAATGATGAAATCGGAAGTAAATTTCAGGTGCACGCTTTAATATTCTAAAGTCAGTGAGGGATGGCGAACCAGAGGATCGGAAATTTTACATTTAAAGGGACAGTTCAGAAAATTATCAATATTGTGTAAATTGTTAGTTTGTGTAATGCCTTCTTAGTTATTCTACATATCTCTCCATTTTGAATAATCGGTTGATTTCATACCCTTTGCTGTTCCTTGCGTTGACATTAGTGAGCTGGCCATTTCAGGTTTAATGTTTAGAGTTCATGACTTCGTGCATCAGGCCCACAGGATGCACCCGCAGTTCTCTCCTTTTCCGCGAATTTGCCATACATATTGCCAAAATTTTGGCCACATCTCTTAACATCAGTCAAAATATATGGTAGTAATACGTGTGGTATGGACACTAGCAACTGAGGAGAGGACACTGAGGGGAACTCTGGGCTTGGCACATGAGTGGGGACTCTGGGCTTGAAAGACTATGGGGGACTCTGAGCTTGAAACAATGGTGGGGGCTTCTGGCTTGGGACACTAGAAACTGAGGAGGGGACATATGGCCTTGGAAACACTGAGGGGGAACTCTGAGCTTGGGACACTAGAAACTGAGGAGGGACTCTGGCTTGGGACACTGAGGGGGAACTCCGGGCTTGGAACACTGGACACTGAGGGGGATATGTGGGCTCTAGCACCATTAACTTAATGGTTTAATGACTAGTAAACTCTTTAATTATAATAATATACTTGATCTTTGGTATGCCATCACATATTGCCAAATTTGGCAAATCTCTTAACATCAGCAAAATATGGTAGATACGTGATGCTGGTCATTTGTGTATGCTGGCCATAAGCATAGACATTCTACATTACAGGTATCAATGAATAAGTTATTACTTATTTTCAGGGCCCGATTTCCCAGGCATCACTATAATTTTTTTGTTGAATCGGCCCTTTTTTTTGATCTGAAGAATTTTACATTTTAGCTGGTATTGGGGACAGTTGGTATGTGTGAACTGCATGGTGGTAATTAACTATCCAGTGCTGGCTTCTAGTGAGTACTAAGCATGCTCATAAAAAGAAAGTCAGGTAAGATGAAATGTTACGTTCATGCGATCCTGCCGGAACCGCCTCTCTAGATCTTATTTTCGACCGATATGCGATCACAAAATCCATCTATTTTGGGCGATCACATGTTGGTGGAATATAAGATCGGAGAGGCGGTTCCGCCAAAGCGATGAACGCCGCTGAGCGTCGGTCGGGTGTAGTAATGATCGCACATAGTATGGCCACTTAAGGGCTATTTAATGTATAGATGAGGCATCCCATTTAATGTTACTTTGAATGTCAACACTTAGTCACTTACGCTACATTCTTCTCTCATGAGGATTCAGAATGTATCCTTGTTTGCACCTACAAATATAGGAACCTGGTGTATGATGCAAAAGTGATCACAACCATGACGGCCGTAGCACAGAGATGTGCAGCTGTATTAAGATAAAATATTGGTGAAATCAATACAGGTTTCATTGATAATCAAAGAAAATGTCAAAGAAAAACACAAAAACATTTAAAGGAGCCTATGATATTCAACACATTTTATCCTATGAATAGTCCAGAAACCATTGATTAAAACAATCTATAACTTGTCTTTATAAGCTAATCCTAAGCACATAAATGTTTTGGTGAAATACTGTGAAATCTTACTTCCCTATCCCCCTTCTACCTCCCATGGGACATGCTCAGGGTTTTTTCTTCTAGGAAAAATGGAACGAGCTGTCCAATTATCTACTTTGCATTTTCCTGTGCTAAGGTGAGGAAGGAATAAAGGACCTGTACACGGCTGTCTGGCCCAATAATTTGATCACGCAGAAATATCTGATGAATGTACCATGGGATATTCCTTTTTTTGCAAATTCAGGCCTCAAAAAGATTGGCCACGTGGGTATTCTAGGCAGACCTCATAGGCATGCGGTTGGTCGTAACAAAGATATTGTTGGTACTTGTTTTAATTTCCAACCTACAGACCAATCTTTACATTCATTTGTAGTGTAGGAATATCAGGCTGGGGTTTCCTGTGTGTACCTTTATGAAACTGCTGAAATTTACCAAGTTATTATGGGACGGGAATCATTGGTAATAACTTAGAATATACCTGTCAATCAGAGCTTCTTGGCGTATAAATCAGGATTAAACTGCATTTAGACCATAGCCCTTTCCTTTAATTTTTTTTTTTTGATTGTTTGAATAGAAACTTCCGTCCCCGCCATAGAGAACATAGAAGCCAGGTTATTTGCAGAGATGAACAGAATATTGTGTCTGGATTCACTCAATATAAGGATTTTTAGATATAAAAGTGATACATGAGACATAACATTGATGTCAAGTAAAAAGCAGCTGGGGTAGCCAAGGATAAATCAACTCTGGTCACTCTCCTTCCATTGTGTCTCTGTTATCCTATTAGTTTTATTTTGTATTACAACATAGATAAACACAGGCCATACACACAGAGCTATAAAACTACTCAGCCTTTCACTGTCATGGTAATAAGTACAGTGATACATTTT
This sequence comes from Hymenochirus boettgeri, assembly GCA_019447015.1. Lineage (NCBI taxonomy): Eukaryota > Metazoa > Chordata > Amphibia > Anura > Pipidae > Hymenochirus > Hymenochirus boettgeri. The sequence goes on from CM033474.1 coordinate 245,503,093, forward strand.
TTAAGGACAAGGCAGCTATGGCTGCCTACCAGGTCCATACAGATGTTTCATCTTTACCAGTGAATGCCAACCTGTCCCTACAGTTTATAGATCATGGGGTAGGGAGGTAGAGTTCTAACATTCAGTAAATTCATTAATCTACCAGTTACCTGAATTACCTATTATTCAGATGTCCTGCCCCAGGTCCATATGTAATCTACATAAATGTGCCAACTACAATAAAATATTAAACCATATTAAAGAAAGTCCTAAATGGTGGCAAAATGGTTGTTGCAGAAACACCAATGCTATTATGTTATAAGAAAGGACCCCGAGGTCCCAAACCCCCAGCATGGGATAGAGTTTTATATATACAATATTGTTATCCATCCTAGAGAAGCGTATGTATACCCAGTGCATCAATTTATATTGGTAAATATTCTTTCCATCGCCAGAAAGCAAAATGACTTTAACAATGTCATTCAGCATTTCTTCCATGCTAAGTGCCAAGGTAAATGACATCATTGCCAAGCATTAGTTTGGTTTCCATTTACGTAGCTGCTGTCTATTACTGTGCACTTGTTTTTAGAATTTCTTTGTTGGTAAGTGGCAGTAAGTACTGTAAATGTCAGATATAACCCATGTCCAACAAGGCCCAGTGTTTCTGATGGACTTTGTATTTTAATAAAACACCAATAGGGGAAAACAGTCGTTTCATTGTTTCTTTAGGTTCATAGAAATCGATTGTCAGCAGCCAATAAGCTTGAGGGAGGTTTGATTTAGCAGCATCGCATAGGGTGAAATGAAAAACTAAACCAACATATAACATTCCACATAGAAATATCTCAGTGTACATTCAAGTGAGGTTTACGTCTATATTGTAACACCAGGCTGGGGCTATGAATAGGCAAATCGGGTAGGACCTAATACAAAGGAGGTGACCTGGTTGACACAGAGGAACTGACACCTATAACAAACATTTTCTATATTTACAGGTTCATTACAATGAGCTAAATTGAAATAGTGACACAAAAATCCCATTTTTTGTTATTATTATCCTACACTGATACTGGATCGATTTAGAACTGCAAACCTTCATGCAGACCCTGTTAAATGAGTGTTAGGCTGGGTACAATTACATGAAGGACTACTTGTCCCAACCGATCGCGCTCGGTCTGGGACAAATGTCGTCGGTCGCAGCAAATTTGGCCATGGCCGAAAGTGCAAACGATCGATGGTCGTCCCATAGGTACTGCACCATCGATCGGAATTTACCGACACTCCGATCCGGACGATCAAGGTCGGTAGCGGGCAGCCACCCCACACCAGCAGATATTTTCGGCCGACCGATAAAAGTGCGTGAATCGGACGAAAAATATATGCTGGTGCTGTACCCAGCCTCTAAAACCCCCCTTACTATTATTACCCTGATAACGTGTTTTATCTCCACTCTACAGGACATAAACAAGATGGATACACGGATACCACATTTTGGTTGGTTACTGGTCTAGTTAAATGGGTGTTGAGTTAAACCATTAGAAGAATGAGTGTGTTAATTCTACACACATGGATAACCCAATCTCCTGAGCTGAAATGAGATATTCAAAAGGTTATAAACATTAGTACTTACCTGTAATTCACTTCCAATTTCTTCTGCTCATCATGTCTGTTTGGAATGCCATTGGTCTCTGGAGTCCAACCCCAGGAAATGATGAAATCGAACTCAGTATTTCAGGTGCACAGCTTTTAATATTCTAAAGTCAGTGAGGGATGGCGGAACAGAGGCGGAAATTTTACATTTAAAGGGACAGTTCAGAGAAAATTATCAATATTTGTTAAATTGTTAGTTTGTGTAATGCCTTCCTTAGTTATTCTACATTATTCTCTCCCATTTTGAATAATCGGTTGATTCATACCTTTGCTGTTCCTTGTGTTGACATTAGTGAGCTGCCATTTCAGGTTCTAATGCTCCTTCTTCTTCCCAGATGCACCACTTCCTTGGTTTTCCTACAGTTTTCATTTCTATGATTGGCTTGTTGATGGGTCAAACATGCTCAAGATCTCTACTGAGCAACTGTATCAACCCAGGCCTGGGTCAAGGGCAGACTATAACGGTCTCTACTAGGAGTCCTGCAAACAGGAAGTCCGTATTTCGGTTGCATTTATTTATACACAGACAAAATGCTGAATGGCAGGTTAAGGTCATTAGGATATGGGACATAACTGCTCTTTTTCTGAAAAGCAACATAGTATTACACTGAACAAACTTCCCCTTTAAACTTAAGTCTCTCATTAAGGTGGCAAAAATCCCTTCGTAAAAAGACAACAATCAATAAATAAGTATATGGAGGACACAAATATCATAATTAACATTTAAACTGAATCCAGACACGTATATAAAGTGTTAATCTTCCACTTTTACAGTTTGAGCAGAAAATAGCATATGAGACCCTTATTTTTAGGTTAAAAACCTCTTAGAGGGGATGTTCCCTTTGGTATGATATTGACGGATAATGTTGTTCTATGTTTTCACACTATGAAGCGATTTTATTATAAATAGGCCTTCTAGCTAGATTGCTTGGAGAAACGGGAGAGTGCATGTCAATGTATACATAAACATTGGCTTGCACACAGGACTCGAGGACATTATTTACTTATCATATCAAGAACCCAAGACACAACACAGCGCACATTATTTAAGCGGCCAAACGACCCTCAAATCCTAGCAGAACCACATGTGCGCTCAAAATATGACATGTTCATGTGTAACCTTGACTAGTGGAGTTGTCTTCTTCAAAAGTAAGTGAGGGATTCGTTAGTTTGCCCGAAAAGTGATAATGAGCCAAGAAGATAACTTTAGAATTGTTAATGGTGAGGATTGCTTGAACGGAAAGCAATGAAACTGTGTCCAAACAGAGATATAAAGATAGAAGGAAGGCGGGAACAAAGATTGGGATCAGGTAGAAGTCTGTGACATAGAAGATTACAAACCGTCCTCAGGTATAAAGGAGATTTAGAGATACCAAGAAAGGGAACAAACATTGGGACGAGTGAGACTGTGACATAAGCATATTACACACAGTACCTTATAGTATAGAGATTATAGAGATACAAAAGAAGGGGAACCAGAACTTGGGGCAGGTAGAAGACTGTGACATAAGAAGATTACACACAGTAACTACTCATGTATAAAGAGTATTATAGAGTAACAAAGAATGGACAGAACATTGTTGGGAGCAGGTAGAAGATGTGACATAAGCGATGACACACCAGACCTATAGTATAAAGAGATATAGAGACACAAAGAACAGGGAACAGAACATTGGGAGGCAGGTAGATAATACTGTGACCATCAAAGCAGGATTACACCCAGTCAACCTTATAGTATAAAAGAGATTATGAATACAAAAATGGGAACGACACTTTGGGAGCAGGTAGAAGACTGTGACATTAAGCAGATATCACCACATACCTTCATTGGTATAAAGAGATTATAAGAGATACAAAGAAGGGAACAGAACATGGGAGCAGGTAGAAGACTGTGCACATAAGCATATTATACAATCAAGTTACCTTATAGTATATATGAAAGAGATTATAGAGATAAAGAAGGAAACAGAACATTGGGAGCAGGTGGTAGAAGACTGTGACTAAGCAGATTACACACAGACCGTATAGTATAAAGAGATAGTATTAAGAGATACACAAGAGGAAAGACACTTGGGGCGGTAGAAGACTGTGACATAAGAAGATTACACACAGTACCTTATATATAAAGAGATTATCAGAGATCAAAGAAGGGAACAGAAGTGGCGAGGCAGTAGAAGACTGTGACATAAAGCAGATTTACAACACAAGTACCTTATCGTATTAATACAGAGCTAGTAGAATACAGAAGGGGCACATAACACTGGGGAGCAGGTAGAATACTGTGACATAAGCAGATTACAACACAGTAACCTTATAGTATAAAGAGATTATTAGAGCTACAACAAGAAGAGGAACAGAACATTGGAGCAGTAGAAGACTGTACACATACGCAAGACTTACACACAGTACTTATAGTATAAAAGAGATTATAGAGATACAAAGAGGGGAACAGAACATTGGGAGCAGGTAGAAACTGTAACACTAAGCAGATTAACCACATACCTTATAGTATAAAGAGATTTAGAGATAAACAAGAAGTGGAACAAACCATTGTGGAGCAGGTAGACAAGACTGTGACCATAAGCAGATTAACAACAGCCCTACCTTATTAGTATAAGAGATTATAGAGATACAAAGAGGAACAGAAACATTGGGAGCAGTAGAAGACTGTAACATAAAGAAAGATTATCACACAGTACCTTATATAATAGAGTTATAGAGATACACAAGAGGGGAACAGTAACATTGGGAGTCAGGTAGCAGACGTGTGCCACTAAGCAGATTACAACAACACCGTACCTTATAGTATAAAGATATTATAGAGATACAAAGAAGGGAACAGAACAGGGAGCAGGTAGAAGACGGTGACTAAAGCAGATTACAAAAGTACTTTTAGTATAAAGAGATTATAGAGATACAAACGAAGGGAACTGAACATTGGGAGCAGCGTAAAGACTGTTGACATAAGCAGATTACACACAGTACCTTATAGTATAGAAGATTATTAGATGATACAAGAGGGAACAGAACATGGGGGAGCAGGTAGAAGACATGTGACATAACCATTACCACACAAGTAACCATTATAGTATAAAGAGATTTATAGAGATAAACAAGAAGGGAACAGAACATGGGACAGGTTAAAGAAGACTGTGACTAGAGATTCACACACACGTTACTTAAGTATAAAAGAGTTTAGAGATACAAAGAAAGGGAAGCAAACTGGGAGCAGTGTAGAAAGACGTGACATAAGCCAGATTCCACACAGTCCTTATGTTAAAAGAGATTATAGGGAGCTACAAAGAGGGAAACAGCACATTGGGGAGCAGGGTAGAAGACGTAACATAAGCAGATTACAACACACGTACCTTATAGTATAAGAGATTATAGCAGATACAAGAAGGGAACAAACATTGGGAGCAGGTACGAAAGACTGTGGACATAAAGCAGATTACACACATATCCTTATATATAAAGAGATATAGAATACAAGAGGGGGAACAGAACATTGGGAAGCAGGAGAGACCTGTGACATAAAGCAATTACACCACAGTACCTTATAGTTATAAGAAGCAGATTATAGAATATCATAAGAAGGGAAAAAGACACGTGGGCAGCAGTAGAGAAGACTGTGGGAAATAGCAAGATTTACACCCACGAGGTACCTGTATAGTATAAAGAGATTATAGAGATACAAGAAGGGAACCAACATTGGGAGCAGGTAGAAGACTGTGGACATAAGGCAATTCACACAGTACCTTCTAGTATAAAGAATTATAAGATACAAGAAGGGAACGAACAATGGGACAGGTAGGAAGACTGTGACTTAACAAGAATTACACTACCACAGTAACCTTATAGTAAACGAGATATAGAGATACAAGAAGGAGACAGAACATTGGGGCAGGTAGAAGGCCCGTGACCTAACAGATACACACAGTTACCTTATAGGTATAAAGAGATTATAGAGAACAAGAAGGGATAGCAGAACATGGGGGCAGGTGAAGTCCCTGAACACTAGCACGATTACACACAGTACCTTAATAGTAATAAGAAGATTATAGAGATACAACCGAAGGGAAGAGAAAAACTTGGGAAGGCGGTAGAAGACTGTAATATAAGCCAGATACACACATACCTTATGCGTATAATAGAGATTATAGAGATAAAAGAAGGGAACGCAACATTGGGAGCAGTAAAGTCTGAACATAGCAGATTACAACCATACCTTATAGTATAACGAGATAATGAGATTACAAAGAAGGAGGAGAACATTGGGGGCAGTTAGAAGACTGAATATAAGCAGATTACACACATACCTTATAGTAAAAGAGGATTAGAGATACAAAGAAGGGAACAACATTGGGAGGCAGGTACGAAGACTGTGACATAAGCAATACACACAGACCTTATAGTATAAAGAGATTATAGAGATACAAAGAAGGGAACAGAACATTGGAGAGGTTAAGTAGACTGTCACTGCAGATTACAACAGAACTCTTATAGTATAAGAGATTATAGAGAGATACAAAGTAGAAGGGAACCATACATTGGGAATCAGGTAGATAAGGACTGTGACATAAGAGATTACACAACAGTACCTTTCTAGTATAAAGAGATTATAGAGATACAAAGTAAGGGAACAGAACATTGGGAGCAGGTTGAAGTCTGTGACATAAGCAGATTACACACGTACCTCTTCGAGTAAAGAGATTATAGAGATACAAAGAAGTGGGAACGAACATTGGGATCAGGTAGAAGTCGAAATAGCAGATTCACACAGTACCTTATAGTATAAGAGATTATAGAGATACAAAGAAGGGAACAGACTTGGGAGCAGGTAGAGACGAGACTGTAATTAGCAGATTACACACAGTACCTTAGTTATAAGGATTATAGAGATACAAAAAGGGAACAGAACATTGGGGCAGGTAGAAGCTGGTAATATAGACTCAGATTACACACAGTACTTATAGTATAAAGGATGTATAGAGATACAAAGAAGGAACAGAACGTGGGACAGGTAGACAGTCTGTGACATAAGCAGTTACACACATACCTTATAGATACAGAGATGTATAGAGATACAAAGAAGGAAACAGAACTTGGGGCAGGTAGAAGTCTGTAAAATAAGCAGATTACACACAGTACCCTTATGTATAAAGAGATTATAAAGATACAAAGAAGGACAGAACATTGGGAGCAGGTAGAGAGAAGACTGTAATATTAAGAAGATTCACACAGTACTTATAGTATAAAGAGATTATAGAGATACAAAGAAGGGAAACAGAACTTGGGAGCAGGTAAAGTCTGGTAACTAAGCAGGATTACACACAGGTTACACCTTATATGTATAAAGAGATTAAGATACCAAGAAGTGAAGAGAGACATGGGCGAGGTAGAAGACTGTATATAAGCAGATTACACACAGTCACCTTATAGTTTATAAAGAGATTAAGAGATACAAAGAAGGGGGGGGGGGAACAGAACATTGGAGCAGGTAGAAGACTGTAATATAAGCCGATTAAACCCAGTACCTTATATTATAAAAGAGATTTATAGAGATACAGAGAAGGGAACAGAAACATTTGGAGCAGTAGAAGACTGTGACATAGCAGTATTACACACAGTACCTTAGTAGTATAAGAGCTTATAGAGGATACAAAGAAGGACGAACATTGGAGCAGGTAGAAGTACGTGACATAAGCAGATTACACACAGTACCTTATAGTATAAAGAGAGTATAGATATACAAAGAAGGTGTACACAACATGGGAGCAGGTAGAGAACTGTGGACATAAGCATACAACCAGTACCTTATATGTATAAACGAGATTTATAGAGATAGAAGAAGGGAACAGAAACATGAGCAGGTAAAAGAGTCTGTAATCAATAACAGATTAAACAGTACCTTATAGTATAAAGAGATTATAGAAGATACAAAGAAGGAAACACGAACATGGGCGAGTAAAGACTGTGACATAAGCCGATACGACACCAGTACCTTATTAGTATAAGAGAGTATAGAGATACAAGAACGGCAACACAGAACTTGTAAGAGGTAGAAGATACCTTTGAAAGATGACAGGGAGAATCTGTGGTTAACAACACAGTCCCAACATTTTTTTTTATATAAAGTATGGGAGAACTTTGTAACACTCTCTTACAACCATGGCCGCTCTCTTTTTAAGTACGCGGGGTCGACAATGTGCAAGCGGGAAATTTTCCAGGAAGTATACATTTACAGTGGAACGCATGGCCCATTATCCTTACATGTGTGTACCCACTATAGGTGTGAGAGATCAAGACCTGAGAAGGAATAAGGCAAAGATGGTTACGAACATAATTATGTGAAGCCTTGGTCACACAAGCAGATTTTTTCGGCCACCTGACTGAGATTTCATGTATCGGCAGTCAGGTTGAAAAACCTTAGGTAATTTCGTTTCCGCGATCCCATCAATATAAACTGTGTATTGATCGGTTCCAAACACCCGAAAAAATTGGATGAAGTATTTGCGGGCAGCACGGCCCAGTCGACCTCATCACCATCCAGATCGGATTTCGGGTATGTCGGAGGACCACAGCTGACACATGTGGGTACCTTTTGACTGCACATTGTTGTGGCTAACTGTCAGCCACTGTTATTTTTGTTGTCAAAACCGCATTGATTTGGCCTGGCCAAATCACTCGTCTAGTGGCAAATAGTTGTCGGGATGAAAATTTGATGGTGTGATACCAGGCCCCCAAACAGTATTTTTTCATTGATTTCAGGATAAGACAATAAGAGCATTCCAGGAATCTTCTAAGAGCAATTACATCTTACAAAACAGGAGGTAGGAATATTTGCTCCTACACAACCAATCAATAAAATATTGCATTAAAGATACTCAGTGGTCCTAAAAGAATGAGAAAAGAAAACAGTTAATACTACCACAGAGTTTATTATTTGAATACAGATGTCAACGTTTCGATTTGCATAAAATGGCTCCAAGAAAACATGTTCATTTGAGGTTCACTTCCAATGGTTTTCAAAGGTGCTCATGCAACTCGACCGGGAACTCGGCCTAACTCGCAACACACTAGCAAGTGAGGATCCACAGTTCCTGGCTTTTGGCTTGCAATTTCAGCACTGGATGTGCGGCCTTCCATCAGTTTACAACAATATAGCAAATCTAGCACAAATTATTTAGGGGGGGCCCACGAGCTCCTTCAGTCCCCTCCCCGCCCCCGCCCCCGCTCCATGAGAAGGCAATGTTCATAGCATACTGAGAGCCAATCCAGTCATGGTTCCAGTGGCAAAGGCATCAATTCTTTTGACTGCTCGTTCAATCAATTGATGTTCTCTTGTGTGTTTTTAAAGAGAACCGTGTTTGACAGTGCTGCCATACTGCAAAAGTCCAACCTTGTTGTATCTGGAACCCTTGTCTAGAATTGCAACATGGTGATCAGAAATTCTTTTTACTTTTTCAAAGTCATCTTGGGCGTACACTACGAGAACTATCAATGATGAAAACCAAGGTCCCGTAGCTCTTGTTGTGGCAAGCCTTCCTATCAGGGAAAAACATAATACGCTGGTTACAAATCTGTCATGTGCAGATTACAACATAACCAGATGTATCAATGTACACAGATGTATCATTTACACATATTTATCAATTTACACTAGATTTTATCAATGGATACACAGACAGTACTAAAATTTACACAGATTGTGTATTATGTACACTGACAATGTCATGTACACAAATATAAAATGTAACACCGACTGTATCAATGTACACAATTGTTACACAGATGACAATGTCACACAGATGTATCAATGTACACAGATATTAAATACACAGATCTATCAATGTAAACCCAGACGGTACAATGTACACCGACATATACTGTATACAGCGGTATAAAATGTACACAGGTGTATACAATGTACACAGAGTTAATCAATGTAACAGAACATGATAAATGTACACAGTATATAAATTGTAAACCCAGATGTATCAATGTACACAGACATATAAATGTACACAGAGTATAAAATGTACACCCGATGTATAAATGTCACAGATTATCAATGTACACAGACTGATCAATGTACACAGAATGTATAAATGTAACCAATGTTATCACATTAACACATTACCATGTACCAGACGATTAAATCTACCACAAATTTAATCAAGGTAACACAGATGTATCTATGTATGGTGGTCAGTGGGTTGGGACTGATGCCTTGCAGCGTGAAGTCCTGAATTGAATCCATCTGCACTCGTTTTCACTCCACAATCATAAAGACATACGATAGGTTCCTATGTGTCAAATAAATGTGCTTAGATTGTAAGCTCTTACGGTGGCAGCTGATGTGAATGATACATGTAATTGTAAAAGCGCCAACAAAAGATGTTGGCCTATTATAAATCCACATAATAATATAATAACTATGTACACTGACATATCAAGGACCAAGAATAAATGTTACACAGGTGTATCAATGTACACAGATGTATAAAGTACAGATTATCAAGTGTACACCAGATTATCAATGTACAAAACAGGCCGATGTTTCAATGTCAACATGTATAAATGCACAGCAGATGTATTAATACTGTACAAAAGAACGTCTCACTGTTACCACAATGTATAAATGTACCCAGACATATACATTTATTAACTACAGATTGATCAATGTGTACGATTGTATCACTGTGTCACGATTTGTATCAACGTGTGACAGATTTGTATCAGTGGTACAGGATTTAATCAATGTGTACACTGAATAGTAACCTAGAGCTGTATCTCTGAATCAGTGGGTCACAGACCTATGAACCATAGCTGACAGCCCAGGAATTCCTCTTTGCCACCTGCCAGAGTCGGTTAGAAATACTGGGTGACCTACCCATAACCCAGTCAAGAACACATTGTTACTACTCATGGGAGGTAGAGGCGTGCACAATCAAGAAATGGAAGAATCCTGTACAGTTAAGCTGGCCATTCACGGGGCAGATGTTTTTCCGATCGATGGGGTTGGGCGGAAAATATTCTACTGACATTGCGAACGGAAAAACGTACCATAAAACGGGATCGATATTTGAGCAATCCACAGGAATTATCAGATCACGTCTAAAAATGTCTTACAGAATTTCTCACAACCTTGTGAGATGTGATGGCAACATTTGCAGTAAAATATATATTAGATTTATTATTTTTTGCTTACATTCTCCTCTAAGCTCTCACAGTAACCAATATGTTATATTTCATGCTCTGATTACAATGATACCACAAGCCTTTTTTCAGATATTTGATCTGAACTCAGCAGAATCCAAGTTTACTAGTGAAACGTGAAGACTGGATTCTCCTTGAGATTTTAGCACCAGTCCGACATTTTGTAATATTTACTGTGACATTAATGATCAAAATGATTCGCTCGCTTGGGGACTAAATGGCATCAATCCACAGGCCTGCTCGGTTACGTAACAAGAGGGACCGACCCATTGAACTGAATCCACAATATTATTTTCCTTATTAAAACATACTAATATAAATGAATGAACTAGCTAAATGTGCACAGGATTAAGAGATGTGAGCGGGACCGATCGCTAACGAGTCCTCAGGCGTCTCGCGTGTTTGTTTTAATGTTGTTGGAATAAAAGCCTTTGTTCTTAATCTGATAGCCGACGGTGTACCTGGTATTTGCAAGCAGAATGCGGGTTGAATGAGTTTTTTAAATGGAAGTCATTCTGTGGATACGGAACCGGGACAAAGGGTCCGATCAATCCACCCAGAAACCCACCCACTAGGAGGGTGAGTCCCTCCTGTTGCTAGCTCATGCTATGTTCATACCTGTGAAACTGCAGATTGTTGGAAGCATAGTATGCACCCAGAGACCGGTCTGGGGTATACCACCCAGGCCACCACAGTATAAGAAGTGAGCTTACCATATGTAAATGAAAGGTTTTAAAGCATAAAGTATACCATGATTATTCCCTATAGACCACGTTTTTGTGCCATTTTGTTGGTATCTAAATGTGACACAAGATCTGCAAAAAAAATACAGTCAGGGACCATCCCTGGTTGGTCCATAATGAAATATGACCATGTCTTTAAGTTCATTTTCTTTACGGATTATTTCCCTTAATCACTAAGGGGCATATTATAAAGGATCGCTGTTTTTGCCATTCGCTATCGCAGGACAATCGCAATGACAAATGCTCTATTTATAAAAATTCATCGCTATTTATAAAAACGTCATTTTTTTTCTTGCCTTTTGTTTTTTTTTGCAGTTTTTATCCAGATTTTTGCCAAACATATCTTACTTATACTTACTAGGAATGTTCAATACATGACTTTCTTCCCAGCACTATGGTATGTTCCCAATATTAATGGAACTGTTTGTGATAATTAGCTGTAGTTTGCTGAAAATAAGCAATTAATAAAAATGTCCCTATTATGAACATAGAGACATCGCCTTTTGCGATATTTACACTATTATACGTTGGCTGAATAAAACCCAATGTGTAGAAAGTGTTAGACTATTTTAATAAAAAAGAGAGGTGTCAGTGTGTTATTAACCATTTATACTCTTTGAAAAACCACCAGGGAGTATTATACTATTTACATCATATGGCTGAGCCTTTTCCAGCATATTTAGTGCTACTTTTTGCTTTTAATATGAAAATTGCCTTTTAATAAATTTAATGAAAAGAAAAGTTGAAGTTAAAAAATTATTATAAAGGCTTGGTGGGGAAAAAAGAGCAAAAATAAAAATAGTCCTTAGACCCCATGTGCTGTATTGGTAAATAAAGAAAATTTAACCTTAAAAAGCGAAATTGCAATTGGTATTACAGACTAACATAGTTAACAAACCCCCTGATAAACTTATTAGTGTTGAGAAACACTCCACAATGTACTGCACCTCCATGGCACCATTGGCAGGCTAAAAAATGGCCACAGGCCACTTATGCGTTTTCGCACCTAGCGACTTGGCGATTGGAATGGCTGATGACTTAATGCAAAATACACTTTTTGCCATTTTTATAAATATGCTTGAGTGGTTACCGCAGCAATGTATGGCCGAAAACGCGAAATGGTAGTGGTAATGATCTTTCGACAACTGGTTATCACTTTTTATAATAGCGAAAAGATCAAAATTGAGGGATGATAAAAGGCTGCGTTAAGAAGGCGAAAAATTTAATGAACTTTATAAATATGCCCCTCAGTATAAGACCTGTCCAGACTCCTGGCTTTGTCCTACTTTAAATGAATAACAGATATGTAGAGTGTTGGAAGAGCAATTAAACAGGCTTTGGGTGTGGAAGTTTGGGTTTCTGCCCAGCACAGTATTCCAGGTTGTGTCATTATCAATCAACAATAGGAGTGAATTGCTTGAAAGATATAAAATGTTATTTAAGGGGACACGAGAGACTTCAGATTAGTTTCCATGTCACCATTGTAGCTGGGGGACACACCATGGTGGTGTTAGTGATACGGGAGACAGTCCCCCTAATCATCTAGCAGTTTAGAGGCTGTCAGTAAGAGATCGAGACCCGGGCGATAGTTGGTCTAAACAGAGGAGTCCACGCGAGGCTTTCGTTAATCAGACTGGCTTAACATGGGAAGTCTTAAGGATAGGAAGGGAAAATTCCAGATATAAGGGCGGCGTTGAATATTGTGGTGTGAGTATAGAGGGAAAGCACAGTGATTGACAGTGCTTCAGTAAATACAGAGGGCATGGATCAAGAGGACAGGTTGTGAGCGGAACAATAGATGCAGGCAAGAGATTTTGGAATGGGTCACAGGAACAAAATCCAGGAGTAGCTGAGGGGAGTTTAGGTCAAAATAATTGAGAGTCATCTCGAGGACTCAGAGATCTTGCATGCAGATGATCCACTTTATGCTGAAATATGTTGCAAAGTCCTGGGGAGAGTGCGAGAAAGGAGAGGGTCAGTCGGGAGAGGGGCACAGAATGGGGTTGAAGATGGGAGAACGGAGAACGTGGGTTTGATTGTGTTTATTTATAAGTGGCCGGGTAATAGTTCTGTTTTAATCAGACAGGAGCCCCAGCCGAGATCAATTGCAGCAGGACTTGTAATAGAGACAGTCAGCCTTTGTACGGGACTTCTCACGCAATGTTCGCAGCACGCGTGCACACTGCGTATCAAACGGGAAGTGGGTTGAGCCAGCGACGAGGATGCAATGACGTGGGATGAATGGGGCAAAAGAGTCTATCAGTTAGTCAGGATAGAATTATATCCTGACAGAGGAAGAGAGACTAACGGACAGGGATGAGCGAATGCCGGGAGATCTATGGATCTAGTATTACGGACAGACCAAGAGTGAAACACTATGTACAGGAAAGTGGACATCCTTTTTTAGTACCTAGCGTTAATCCAGTTGCTGAAGATCGAAACGGAGGAGTTAAGTTATGGAAGCGAGTAGGAGGGCCTCCAGAACCGCGATCTCTAGCCTTAACTTTCCCTCATCTTACCTGTTCCTATTCCTCTTTGCTAGTGCAATGATGATGGTGCCAATTATCCGAAATCGGTCTGAAACTAGTCTTTGGTTTGGGGCATTTAGCACACAAACACAACTGCTAAAAGCCTCTAGAAGGGCCCCAGCTTCCCTGGGAGCACAGTGTGGCCGGGCCATCAGATTTCAACTAGATAGTATAAAATCAAACCCAATGCTAATTCAGGGGTGAGGATCTAGCGGACAGGCCATGTTGGAGTTGGCCTTTAACACTGTATAACTAGCAAAATGTGGACAATGATTTACTAAAGGCGATGTCCACCCCCCAAAACATAATCCCCCACCCAACTACTTCTACTGGCCCCCACCATGTAGGGTAGTTAAAAATCCTTACCTCACATCCCAGCTCAAGTTCTCTGTGTCTTCCCCCCGCCAAATAGTCCCAAAAACTGACCACCAGAGTAGGCAGGTCCATATAGGACACTGCCTGTAACACCTGGCCTCCCGGAGATCATTGCATGCATACTGCGCCCTTCCCCCCCCGGAAAAGCTCCCTCTCCCTCCCGTTCTGCTATACCTCCCCCTAGCATAATCCCCTTTTAAAGTAGTAATCCCCCATGTCCCAAGCCCCAAACCCGCATAATTTTTTTTGTATAAAGCTCCCAAACTTTTACTACCTCTCCGCTTTCCTACGCCTGAATTGAGCTGCGGCGCAGCCGCGTACGTGATTGCTGCCGCTCAGGCCAATTCACAAGCTCGGCTGCCGGTGGGTCCCCCGCCCCTCCTGCTGCATTTCCTTCCCCGCAAGCCAGAGGGCCGGGAGCGCGTCGGAGGAAGAGGGGAGGTAAGTAGAGTTTTGGGGGCTTAAAAACAAAATAAATAATGTCGGTTGGGGCGGAAGCCCATGTGGAATGGCATAATACCAAGAAGTGAAATTTAGGGTGGACATGCTCTTTCAAATAAGACTATCAACAGATCATAAATTCTGTTGCTTCTCAAGGAAAAGATAATTACTTAAACCCACACTAACCTGATAATAACGGTACTTGAGCTTGCAGCTTACACTTGGTTTAGGGATAGCGTTCATATATAAGAAGACAAGTTATTTTTGTTACAATACAGAGAAGACTTAACATTAATGGCTATAACCAAAACCACTATGGTGTACAACAAAGATGAATTGCTTTTGTGCTCCAGTTTAATTTCAATATTTTCCAAGCTGTCTGTTTACAAACTGCGTTACAACAGATTGGAAATATCCTGATTTGCCTTATCTTCATGTCCTCCTTTGGCATTTTTCCTCTCACAACTGACTCTATCTGCCAACAGTGACCCCTTGTTTCTCAAAGATCACGAAACACACTGAAAGCCCTTTCTATAATACTATCTAAACCAGCCATGTGATTACAATGTTTCCGGTGTAGAACATTTAAACCTTTTTCTTCTGTTTTCTTTCGGCACCAAAAGTACAACATTTAAATAAAGTTTCTCAAATAGATTTGATTGAAAGTTAAAGACACAGGCTCTCGTATTTATTTAGGGGTCGATGTTGCAGACTTCAGACATATTCCTCTATATCATTCCATATGTACTGCACTCGTATTAACTGGGAAACAACAGAACAAGGGGTTTTATAGCTGACAAAACTAGGATAGATCATTTTTTCATCGATAAGGTTCAACAGGTTGTATCACTGTGTTTTATTGATTTGGGATACTTAAGCTTTATTTTGCCTGTCAACCTGATAGAAATATTGTTGGAAACATGTGTTCATTCTAGCACCCTTGCATGAAACTGCTACCAGGGCAATTAGGAAATGCTTATAGAGATGTCCGAAACTTCACAAAATCCGGTCCGCTCGAGATCGCGAATTTCGAAAAATTCGAAATCACGAAAATCCTCCGCGCTCGGACCCTAT
The DNA here is from genome assembly GCA_019447015.1 of Hymenochirus boettgeri. Classification (NCBI taxonomy): domain Eukaryota; kingdom Metazoa; phylum Chordata; class Amphibia; order Anura; family Pipidae; genus Hymenochirus; species Hymenochirus boettgeri. The sequence goes on from CM033474.1 coordinate 245,519,105, forward strand.
TAAAATGAAAAATACCCTTGTGGAAATTACGAGTTTCCTTGTATTTTCGTAAATATTTCGAAATTACGGGTTTTACGGTATTTTGAAAAATTTTCGAAAAATATGTATTTTCGAAAATACGAGTAATCCTCGTATTTTCAAAAAATTTTTCTAAAATAAGTATTATGAAAAATAAGAGAAATCCTTGCATTTTCGAAAATTTAGAAATTATGTGTTTTCTCGTATTTTCGAAAATTTTCGAAAATACTCGAAAACCCGTAATTTCGAAATTTTCGAAAAATATGAAAAATCCGCGAATCTGAAGTTCCAAGGAGAAATCCGTGAAAACCACGCGTCGCGACGGATATATCCGCGGCGGATCCGGGGTGTCGGATACGCGAACCGCCATCCCTATGCTTAGCTCTCGAACAATCAATGTTTATTTAATTTAACTTACATGGGATCCTTTCTTTTTCACTGTTACGTCCACTACTATGGCAATATCAATAAGTTTATAGTTTATAAAACCATCAATAACTCTTACTCCCACACGAAAATTCGCTACAAGCCCTGACCACTGATGAAAACAATGTCCAACCCTTCTATGTCCATAGTTTAGCAAATATCGTTATGACAAGTTCATGAATTGTAGCTTGTATACAAGCATCCAGTCAAATCCCAGCCCCTCTCATACTACCACCCCCCGACTGTCCACAGAAGTCAAGAGTGGTAAAGGGCAATGGGGGGGGGTCTTGACAAAGAATTTATTTTTAAACATCACAAAACAAAACTTTGCATATGACACATAAAACCAACAGAGCCCCCTGACCTCAGCCCCTCCTTCCCAACATGAATCAAAGAAGTGGAGTCAGCTCTTATCCCACTGAGAAGAGACATTTGCAGTAGGGTTTATTTTGGAGAAGATGCTTGCTTTCCTCCTAGAAAGAGGTTCTTTTTTGCAGTAAGAAAACACGTTTGGGGTTTAGTCAAATCTCCCAGACCTTTTCTAAAATAAAAATTGTCACCAAAGAACAGAACAGACCTTTAATAGCCAGAGAGAATTCAGCGGTAAAGTCTTTGAGTGACGACCATTGGGGGGAGCTGATAAGTATTACGTTAAACGGAATAGTATTTTGCCAAATAAAGCTAAGAACATTGGTAATTTAAATACTGGACTAGGGTTCTTACATAGAACAGTTTTATCTTACACACCTCTTGACAGATCCTGGTCTAGGCTTCTACAGTACATAAAATTTCATTGTTTTGCCTAATCTTACCATCTCACTCCAATCCCCTGATTCATAGACTCTGCATCGGCTTTACAATGTATTTATTAAATCTATACATTACAAGGCTTATAAATGGGCTCAAACATCCCCCAGCTTTCTTTTCAACAGCCATATCACCAGAACATGGTCTTTCCCCTTACTAAAGTAGTGCCTGCTTGTGCATGCATTTTCATTTCTTTGGGCTGTAACTGCTCCTGACTGACGCTTTTTCCCATGCACTCAGCACAAAGAACAGCAATAGTGCATAGGCAGGACTTTTGCAGGATGCAGCTGGAAGAAATCGCAAAACTGGATTGTCTAATATTTAATTTCCTTCCACAAGTGAAATGAGATAGTTCTCTATTACATAATTTAACTAGATTGATTCATTTACAGATTGATAACTTCCATTCCATATACACATCGTTTCAAATGAATAAAGTCCTTCTTTGGGAAAAATGAAGGTCAAGGGCACTAATCTATCAATCCTCCCCATGATTGTATTACAGTACATGGGTTTTAAAATACCCCCTGACAAATGTCCACCCCTATATCACAATATTTCAATACTTACCTTTCTCCTTCGATATTTACCTTGAAAACCTCCTCCACCCAGCACGTATCGCTGTTTTATGGCTTACCATCAGCCACCATAAGTCACTGGCCGTGACATGAAAGCTAGCACCCAGAAGAGACGGCGAAGGACTGGTCGGACCTTTTAAGGTAAATATCTTTTCAGGACCCTGAGGAAGAAGGTAAGCTATTGTAAAAGTATGGTTTGGGGGGGGAATATGTTGTGCTGTAAAAAGTAGTCGTAGGTAAATGTGGCATTTAAAGGGCAAACGATAGTGTCAAATTCAAACTTTAAAACCTCAACTATAAACTATAATTCCCCTATCCTGCTTACATGATTTTATTCAATGCGTCCACCTGTTTTAATGATCCAAGGGAGGAACGTCAATCAAAGTGAATGGCATGTATAGTCAGCCACAGCTCCTATCGATTGCATACCATTACCCACGGTCTCCCTATGAGTAAATTACCAATCCCTTCTAAACTATGGGCCATATTTCAAAAAGGGAATTACTGATCGGTTAAAGACGCGTAACGCTTTTTATCGATACCGCGTCTTTTAACGGATCATTAATGTCATAAATTTGTAACGTTGTTATTATCATCGTTATCATGAATAACGATAATGAATAATTTTACTCCTTGGTTCTTACCTATGGTGTTGTGAGCCATCCATTAAATAGTACAGACATGTTTATATAACAGATAAAAGAAATAATAGATTTTTGTTTTAACATTTAGCTTTACTAAATGTCCTCATTCAACACAGCAGATGTAGGGTGTATGGGTGTATATCGAAAAACATGCAGCAGGCTGCAGAATCAATGCCGTGTAAATACAGGTTGTATGACTACCAGCCCTGCTCTTACATTAATATTAAGTGTCCCCCAATTATAGATGTCTGATAATTAAATTTTATACCAACTTCAATATAACTGCTTATAAATAAAAGATATACCAACAAAGCAAATCACAGTTTATTCTGTGCTGTGCGAGCAGGGAAATGATTCCTCTATTGCCCCAGTATCCGTGTGTATGGCCAGAAAAACAACTTGGATACCTCAGTATACAGAAAGTGAATGATGGGTAATCCACTGGAATGGCGGCCAACTAAGGATTAATAATATTTATATTACTATGTTATGTATTACTATGTTATATATTACTTTGTAAGCTTATAAGTAAAAGACATTACGATGCTGGCAACAAAATCAAAGTTTATTGCAACACTTTTGTGGCATTTACCTTAAGGTAACAGGCTAAAAGACATCTATAATGAAACAATAGTTATCTTTAGTAGCCAGTCGACATCTTCTGGTTAGTGAGGGGTTTGCTATAAACTGGATGGGAACAAGAAGAGAGTTGTCCATGCAAATCTGTGAATTGCTGTGTGGGAAATGCCCTCTTCCAATGCTGCCACATTAGTGATTACTGAGCATGTTGGCCCTTATGATCAGCAGGCAGATGGAAGGCAGGTTGTCCGGTTAAGAGAGGGAGGATAGATAATGAGCCTGAGCAAATAAGTATCTTATTGAAGAAAGGCAACGACACACAACACTCATAGTAGTGCTACTTAATGTATTAATTTATAGATTAAGATGAAGCAAAGGTCATTTTTTAACCATAGTTGTCCTTAAGGTTAAAACTTTCTAACGGGAACAAAAAATCAGCCCCCCTCCTAGCTGCTTGTCAAAATGCTAGGTTCTCACCACTAGGAGTCCCCCCCGCCAATATCTCAGAAAACATACTCACATAGCCTGGCGCTGGTCTGCCCCTCTCCTTGGCTAGCGAGTTCATGTCCCTGCACCGCCTGATGAAGAAGAAATGCTTCATGCGCAGTGTCTTCCCATAGGATAGTCAACAGCCAAACGAAAAGGGGTCAGAGCCGGCCCCAGGAGGGAGAAATGTAGGTTTTTCTGGATATCATCTGTGAACACCCTATGAGGACATAAACATCCTGGCACAGCATACTAGCAAGAGGGATATTTATCCCTTTAGTTCCCTTTGATTCAGCAATGATTTGGTGATAAGAAAGAGAAACTGAGACTGTAAACAAAAGTGATACTAGATACATAAATAATGACAGCTGGAATGTGCTTGATGTCAGTGATCATCCTCTATAAGATTTTTCTGGACTTTAGTCCCAGTGTCTCTGGACCACTGATACAATATAAAAGTTAATTGGGGAAAGTTGCCACGGTAAAAGTAGTTTCAGCCTTGAATGTCTTTTAATTCAAACAGAAAATTCTAGTAATGTAAATGCGTTTGATCATCTCCAGTTTGATATTTGCATGTTTTAGCAGCTTGGACGGCCTCAGTTTAAATCCATTCTTATAAGCTTTGTGAAATATGCAAAAGATATTTTCTTCCCCCCAAGTGATTTCAATAAACTCCTGAGGAATAGTAAACCACAATGGACCAATCGGATGTAGACGGGTATGCAAAGCAGAATTTTTCTCTCCAGCAACCCACAGTCGGCAGAGACTGCGATGTCGGTTAAGTGCCTGGACCACTGTACATAGTAGATAGTATGATATTGTATGGGGACTAGGAAAGGGCAATTCATTATTTTTGTTGTTTGGATATTCTGGCCTATGCAACGACAGGGAGATGAATACTCTTTCCCAGTTTGCTTACTTTCCTTTGATTCGGCGATGCATAATGCTTGAAATGATTTGTTCATGCAGGAGAGAAGGGAAGAGTAGCGAAGGGTTGCGGGTGTTTTATGCCCTGATTTAATATCAGGGTTATCAATAAAAAGTTTATCAATAAAAGTTCTGGTAAAAATGGTGCCTAATTTATTACCCAACCAAATCACAGGTGTTTAGCTTTTCCAATGATAATGATACTATAGATTGGTTGGGGAAAATTACAGTACATTTAACGATAAAAACTTTATTGATCTCCTATGTTAAGACTTTGTGCTAATAATAGCTTTTAATTAGCAAAGAGGCCAAAATTTTTTTTGTACCTACGCTATGCCACAGACTCAAATGTTTAGACCTGTCCAATGGAGAAATTCCAATTACTGGGGCATTGGATAATGTCACCACACAAAGATAAACAAATTGGGCTGTTGTTACATCCATATTATAGTGGCAACTTGAGACCAACAAAATATAATACTTATAATGACATTGAAGGTTTGACCAGCCTTCTGGGAAACTTGTACTCCACCCAGAGTTTAGGTCATGTGCTCGTTGTTGAGCAAAGACTTTAAGAGAGTCAGCTTTAAGATCCAGGTCACACGGAGAAGCTGCAGTCCTGTACCGAAAAGGGCAAGTACCAAGTAGGTTAAGGCAAGTACCAAGTAGGTTAGAATCAGTTAAAGAAAAACACCTTGATGTGGGTTGACTGGGCTTGAAAATAATTGTCCAAATGTATTGAACTAATTGATTTTTATTTATCCAGGGTTAAGCAGGCTGTTGTAGCCGCAACCTTATGAAGTAATAGCAAATCTATCTATTATCTATAATATCTATTCAATCTATATTTGTTGTGGATAATTTTTAGGGGGTTACAAAAAGATAAAAGAACATAATGGCACATAACATATATTACAATACCATTGATAGCCAGGGAAAATTCAAAACACCCACAAAACTTTTGGGGCCACAGTAATTGAGCGGCAGGTTTTCTGTTACAGTGGTAAACACGTCCTTATCGACCATGTGCAGTTAATCTTCAAAGTGTTGCTGCATCACAGAATCTCAGTATTTGCGTAAAAAAAAAAAGCGCCTAAAAACGGATATTGAGATAGAAAGGCCAATACATTTCCAAATCAGAGCCCTTTGCCAGAAAGCAGCATACTACACAGTTTCCCTGAGACTTATGTCATTTCTAACTATTTGAAGGTAGCACAGGATTTGCGGTGGCTCAACAGGGTAAAGGGGCTATTTAATGAGAGCCAGTATTGCCCTCTATTGCCTCCTCTAGGCAATGTAGAGCATAGCGAATGACGGTTAAGTGTGTCTTAAAGAGAACTTATTGGCTAGGGGAAAAAGCTTGTGGCGGTTGAGCAACATAGATTTTTGGCACGTGTGGTTGATGCTTGACTTTAAGACCGAGAAAAGCGATAACAGCTCGTTCTGTACATAACCAGGTAAGGCCGTATACAATTATGCTACCATTGGAACTATGACAGATGGATGAGGATAATATGTCCTGCAATATGCAAGACAACCGCAACATACTCGAACAGACCAACCTTGTACTTTTTTATGGGGAAAGGGCAGCCAGGTGTAAGGTTACCATGCCAATTGCACTAGCTTCCTCCACTAAAGTAAAAGGAGCCTGGATGATCCGATGGAAATTTCCATGTGGAGGTTTGTTTTAGCCCATATAATGGATTGCCGTTTAATCCCCTAATAGATATAAACACCAGTCCTATTTGACTCTTTTAAAGAGATATGTCTCGTCCGTGGACAACGACCATCAATTGTCTCCACTATAAAAACAAGATATTCAGGAAAATATCAAAAAATTTAATAACGTTCATTGCTCCCTTTCTACGTCCTCTGGTTCCTGAGCTGTTCTAGCAAAGCATACGCCATTTATAATGAAATCCCACCCCTTTTTCACTATGTCCATCACTTCAAGGACTAATGTACTTAATCTAAGCTACTTACTATTAGTAAATAATCACACCGCCAATATTCTTTTTCAATTTTCTGTTTTACCAACTCCCCTACTGGTGTCAATAACTTTCAATCGTTTGACTTCCTGTAGGAAAATATGCACGTCCAGAAAACAAATGCTTGGCCCACAGTGGCAAAAAAGGTGACATAATAACCAAATAACTAGCTGGTGCAATATCTCAGGGACCATATTTCAGGAGGACATAGTTCACAGGAACCCATGGGCCCTATGTTCCGACTACCCCTCAATCATTGAGTGTTACGGGCAAATGAAGTCTCATTATAGACGTTTGTCATCATTTCTGCCAGTGTTTATGTCTGTGGGAGCATCAAGGACATCCAGTTTATCACTGTAATTGTTGAAACGACACCACACTATAGGAAATGCAAGCACACTATGCCGCTATTGTAAAACCCACACGCTATACGTATGTTATTATGGCGAATGAGAATAAGGTTCGTTTTTTAAAAAACAAACACGCTTTCAAATTTTGCTAAACGAGCAACGTCTAGCGCTACAAACGACGACGGCGGCCATTTCGGCCGAGAATCACATGTGTAGGGGTCAGTCTGGGGTTGTTCGTTGATCCACCTGTCAGAATCGGTGAATGATCCCAGACCGAACGCATAACCTGGAGACGATCTCTCCCGAAACAGCCATTGGTCGCGTGTAGCGCTCGGCCGACGGGTTGTTGCTCTGTTTAACAGATAAATCAAACGTCTATGTAAAAATCCGATTTCAATCGATTGAAGCTGAATTACCTAATAATCTATCACAATAACATGATTCCTAAGATCAAGTGATTAAACTTGCGGGATCTTGGCAGGAAGCGCAGGGTTTAAGGATTCTCCCCCAATATGATAAATTGCTAGAAACATGCATCGTCCATTTAGGTTTGGCTGCTTTGACACTTCAAAAATACATTGGTGGGAAATTTAAGTTGCTATACTCTGCAACTTTACCCACAATGCATATTTAATACTGCACTGCATTCCAGATTGCACTTCTGTCTAACCGTTGTGACTGTCAGGCATATGTAACAAAAATTTAATCGTTAAAAAATAGTGCTAATTTTGCCTCACCAATCCGATGTTATGCCCCACTTGAAAGTGGTTGGTGCAAAATTATCACTAGTTTTAACAATCAAAACTTTTTGTCATATAGGCTTGTTTGTGTTGAAAACATAAGGAGATGAATAAAGTTTTCAGGGTATTCAATACAAGTTTCTTATCGTTGAAAATGTTGCTTATTTTTGCCCCACCAATCAGATATTAGCTTTCAAATGGTAATAATATCCTTATTGGTTGGGGCATACCATATTAACGGCAAGAACTTTTATTGAATCTCCATTCTTTAAAAATGGGGTAGTTTTGCCCCAATCAATGTACTGTATCTACCATTTGAAAGCTAACATTAAAGGGCAGGTCCACCCTCATTTTTTAACTTTTTATTACTGTCAGGGCATGTCCCCCCCACCCCCAACTGTTTATTCCTGACATTGCAAATTGCTACCCATCTCATCTCTACTTATCAGCACCTCGTTCCCACCCATTCTGTCCGGCTCCCCTGCCGCCGGAAATACAAGCAGGAGCCATACCGCAGCCGCGGCTGTTGATTGCTGAGAGCCAGCCAATCACAGCCGCGGCTGCCATCATCAGATTGGTGGCTGGAACTAGGTGCTGTAAAGTAGAGATTAGAAGCAAATTTTTAATGCAGAATATAGCAAGTTGGGGGGTAAAAAGGAGATTACGCACAGAGTAGCAGCCAGGGAGGGAGGGAGGAGGTGAAAAGGCTCCACTGGGCATGCCAGCAGCCCTTAGAGGACACAGCAGAGGCAGAGACCTTTTGGACATGAAGAAAGCTTCCTACCCTACCTTTTTCCTGGACTTTGACCGGAGGCACTACATGAACCACTAAAGAGCAGTATGTAAGGTAAATTTTTTCAATTGTACAGTGAGCCTAAGTTGGTGAAAAATTTTTAATTTGGGGGTGACATGCCCTTTTATTACTATTGAAAGCAAAATAAGCACAATATTTAACCATAATAATGATCTTGTAATCATCTCCCTAATAGTTTTTTATTAAATTATTCTTTAAATTGTGGGTGCATATGCGAAACTGCAGCCATCGCACAGCTCTAAGGCTAGTGTGACTTTAAGATTGCTGCCTCACGTAAATTCCTTATTTGCTGGCAGCCAGGGAATCTGGGAGTTCTGTTTTCAAACATCTGGAGGGCCCCACGTTCGACATCATGGTGAACTACAACTGCAACACTCAATAACAAATCATGTTGGAATGCGCATATCTTTATCCTTGTTTTTTATATGGCAATCCTAGGCAACACACAGATTGTAAACACACAAGGCTGTCAGAGAATCAATAGACAATAGCTTGATGAGAATGATCGGATTGATGAAGCATATTTATGATTTCTCTCTACATGCAACATGGCAGCGCCTATTTATCAACTATTTATTACATATGAACTGTTTGGGAGTATTTACAGTCAAGGATTAAAATAACTGATTAATAACTATTACCCACTATTACATAAAAGAAATGAGGTGTTCTTAGTTTATTAACAGACATGTTTATTGGTATTTTGATGTGAGAATTCCCGTGACTGTGTTTTTTAATTCATTCTTGCTATCCATTTTAACAAGGGAGAAACTATGGAACATCGGAGGGAATGTAGAAGTTTTGCAGGCTGTGAACTAAGTTAAGTCAGGTTGTTTTACTTGAACATTAGCCTGGAATTTCGCAGAGGGGCGAGTAGAGGCAATATCTGGCCAATCAATGGACTTTTTTAGGTGATGGTTAGTTGCTTGTGAAGTGAAGTTCTTTAGTATATGGATAACAATGTGTCACGTCAGTACTACATACCATCATGTCAGTACCCGGACAATACCATCTTTATCAGTACCCCGGACAAGACCATCTTTGGCAAATCTCTTAACATCAGCAAAATATATGGTAGATACGTGATGGGTATGGGACACTAGCAACTGAGGAGAGGACACTGAGGGGGAACTGCTCCACTGTACAATTTAAAAAAATCCTTACCTTACATCCCTGCTCTTTATGGTTCTCATGTAGTGCCTCTTCAAAGTCCAGGAAACTGTAGGGTAGGAGCTTTCTTCATGTCCAAAAGGTCTCTGCCTCTGCTGTGTCCTCTAAGAGGCTGCTGGCATGCCCAGTGGAGCCTTTTCCCCTCCTCCCTCCCTCCCTGGCTGCTACTCCTGTAGCGTAATCTCCTTTTTAACCCAACTGCTATATTCTGGCATAAAAAATTTGCTTTAATCTCTACTTACAGCACCTCGTTCCAGCACCAATCTGCATTGATGGCAGCCGCGGCTGTGATTGGCTGGCTCTCAGCCAATCAAAGCCGCGGCTGCTGGTCTGGCTCCCTGTTGTATTTCCGGCGGGCAGGGGAGGGACCAGAATGGCGTGGGAACGAGGTGCTGTAATTAGAGATGAGATGGGTACAATTTGCAATGTCAGAATATAACAGTTGGGGTGGGGGGACATGCCTACAGTATATAAAAAGTTAAAATGAGGGTGGACATGCCCTTTAATGTTAGCTTTCAAATGGTAGATACAGTAACATCTGATTGGGGCAAAACTACCACCATTTTTAAAGATATGGAGATTCATAAAAGTTCTTTTGCGTTAATAATGGTGCCCCAACCAATCAGATATTATTTACCATTTGAAAGCTAATATCTGATTGGTTGGGGCAAAATAAGCACCATTTTCAACGATAAGAACTTTTATGAATAACCCTGAAAAACTTTCATTACATCTCCCTTTATGTTTTTTCAACACAAACAAGCCTATATGACAAAGTTTTTATTGTTAAAAATGTGCTAATTTTGCCCCAACCACTTTCAAGTGGTGCATAACATCTGATGGTTGAGGCAAAATTAGCACTATTTTTAACGATTAGAATTTTTGTTACATAGGCCTGAAAGTCACACACGGTAGACAGAATTGCAATCTGGAATGCAGTTATTAAAAATGCATTGTGGGTAAAGTGCAGAGTTATAGCAACTGTAAATTTCCACCAATGTATTTTTGAAGTGTCAAAGCAGCAAACCTAAAATGGCGACTGCATGTTCTAGCAAATTTATCATATGTGGGAGATATCCTTAACCCGCGCTCTGCCCAAGATCCCGCAATGCTTTAATCACTTTGCATCTTAGGACATGTTATTGTGATAGATTATTAGGTAATTTCAGATTCAATCGGATTGAAATCGGATTTTTACATAGACGGTTTGTTTATCTGTTAACAGAGCAAAACCCCCGTCGGCCGAGCGGCTACACGCGACCAATGGCGTTGCGGGAGAGAATCGTCCATGTGTATGCGTTCGGTCTGGGATCATTCACCGATCTGCCAGGTGGATCAACGAACAACCCCAGACTGAACCCATACACATGGATGATTCTCGGCCGAAATGGCCGTTCGTCGTTTGTAGCGCTCGACGTTGTCGTTCGCAAATTGGAGCGTGTGTACGAACCTTTATTCTCATTCCCATAATACATCAGATAGGTGGGTTTTACAATAGCGGATATGTGCGCATTTTCCTAATAGTGGGGTGTAGTTTCCACAATTTACAGTATAAACTGGATGTCCTTGTATGTCCCACAGAACGAGAAAACTGCAGAAATGATGACAACAGTCTATAATGAGACTTCATTTGCCTAAACACTCAATGATATGATGGGTTAGTAAATATGGCCCATGGTTCTGTGACTATGGTTCCTGATATATTCCTGAGAATTCACAGCTGTATTTTGGTTTATTCCCTTTTTTGCCCACTGTGGGCAAGCATTTTTTTCTAGTGCTTTTCCTAGCAGTGAAGCACATTGCAATGTTAATTTGACAGCCTGGTAGGGGAGTTGTACAGATTGAGGTTTGCTGTGTGTTACTAATAGAAGTAGTATTTAAAGTAATTAGTCCTTGAAGTGTGATTGGACAGTAGTGAAAAAGGGGTGGGACTTTCATTATAAATGGCGTATGCTTTTCTGCTAACAGCTCAGGAACCAGAGGACGTAGAGAAGGTGAGACATGAACTGTTAATATAACTCTTTGTGATAATTTTCCTGAAATTTGTTTTATAGTGGAAGAAATTGATGGTCTGTGCCACAGGAGGACATATCTCTTAAAGAGTCAATAGACTGTGTTTATATCTATTCAGGGGATTTACGCATATCCATATATGGGGCTAAAACAAACCTCCACAATGGAAAATTTCCATCGATCATCCAGGCTCCTTTTACTTTAGTGGAGGAAGCTATTGCAATTGGCATGTGTACACTTACCTGGCTGCCTTTCCCCATAAAGAAAGTACAAGGTTGGTTTGTTGAGTGTATGCGGTTGTCTTGGCATATTGCAGACATATTCTAATCTCATCCATGCTGTAATATGCAATGGTAGCATAATGTATACGGCTACACAGGGTTATGTACAGAGAGCTGTTATCGGCTTTTTCCGTCTTAAAGTCACGTCAACACACGTGCCAAAAACTATGTTGCTCAACCGCCACAAGCTATTTTCCCTAGCCAATAATGTCTCTTTAAGACAAACTTAACCTCATTCGCTATGCTCAGTACATTGCCTAGAGGAGGCAATAGAGGGCAATACTGGCTCTCATTAAATAGCCCCTTTCCCTTTTGAGCCCCCGCAAATCCTGTGCTACCTTCAAATGAGTTAGAATGACATAATCTCAGGGAACTGTGTATGCTGCTTTCTGGAAATGCTCTGATTATGGGAAATTATTGGACTTTCATTCAATATCGTTTAGCGCTTTTTTTTTACGCAATACTGAGATTCTGTGATGCAGCAATCAATTTGGAAGATTAACTGCATCATGGTCAGATAAGGAGCGTGTTTACCACTGTACAGAACCTGCGCTAATTGACTGTGGCCCGAAAGTTTGTGGGTGTTTGAATTTTCCTGCTATCAATGTATTTATATATTGTATGTGCCATTATGTTCTTTTATCTTTTTGTAACCCCTAAAACATTATCCACATGCAAATAATAGATTATAGATATTATAGATAATAGATAGATTTGCTATACCTCCATAAGGTTGCTGCTACAAAACAGCCTGCTTAACTGGATAAATAAAATCAATTGTTCAATAATTTGGACAAATTATTTTAAGCCCAGTCAACACACAAAGGTTGTTTTCTTTAACTGAGTCCTAAACTACTGGTACTTGCCTAACCTACTGGTACTTGCCTTTTCGGCTACATGAGCTGACAGCTTCTCTGTGTGCTGGATGCTTAAAGCTGACTCTCTATAAAGTACTTTGCTCAAACGAGCACATGACCTAACTCGGGTGGAGTACAATTTCCCAGAAGGCTTGGTCAAACCTTCAATGTAATTATAAGTATTATATTTTTGGTCTCAAGTTGCACTATAATATGGATGTACAACAGCCAATTTTTATCTTGTGTTGTGACATTATCACATGCCCCAGTAATTGGGATTTCTCCCATTGGACAGGTCTAAACATTTGAGTCGTGGCATAGCGTAGGTACAAAAAAAATGTGTCTAGGGCTGTATTAAAAGCTATTATTTAGCACAAAGCTTAACATAGGGAGATTCAATAAAGTTTTTATCGTTAAAATGGTACTTAATTTTCCCCAACCAATCATATATATTTATCATTTGAAAGCTAACATGTGATTGGTTGGGTAAAAATTAGCACCATTTTTAACCAGAATTTTATTGATAAACTTTTATTGATAAACCCTGATATTAACTCAGGGCATAAAACACCCGCAACCCTTCGTACTTACTTCCCTTTCTCCTGCAATGAACAAATCATTTGCAAGCATTACTGCATCGCCGAATCAAAGGAAAGTAAGCAAACCTGGGAAGATTATTCATCTCCTGTCCGTCATAGGCAGAATATCCAAACAAACAAAATATAATGAATGCCCTTTCCTAGTCCCCATACAATATCATACTATCTACTGTACAGTGTCCAGGCACGTAGAACCTCCAGCAGTCTCTGCCCGATGGGTTGCTGGAGAGAAAATTCTGCTTGCCATTACCCGTCTACATCCGATTGGTTCCATGTTACTATTCCTCAGGAGTTTATTGAAATCACTGGGGGAAAATATCTTTTGCCAAATATTTCACAACAGCTTAATAAAGAACTGGATTTAAACTGAGCCGTCAAGCTGCTAAACATGCACAATATCAAACTGGAGATGATCAAACTGCATTCATTAGTAGAATGTTCTGTTTTAATTAAAAGACATCAAGGCTGAAAACTACTTTTACCTGGCATCCCCAATTAACTTTTATATTGTATCAGTGTCAGAGACACGGGCTCAAAGTCAGAAAAATCTTATGAAGAATGATCACCTGACATCAAGACCTACCAGCTGGTTCATTTTGTATTAATCACTTTGTTACAGGCTCAGTTTCTCTTTCCTTAATCACAAATCATTGCTGAATAAAGGGGAACTAAGGGATAAATCATCCCCTCTATATGCTGTGCCCAGGAATGTTATTGTCTCATAGGGTGTACAGATGATATCCGAAAAACTACATTTCTCCCTCTCTGGGCCGGCTCTGACCCCTTTCTTGGCGTGTTGGACTATCCTATGGGAAGACCCTCTGCATGAAGCATTTCTTTCCATAGGCGGTGCAGGCAGACTCGCTAGCCCAAGGGAGGGGGCAGGACCAGCGCAGGGCTATGTGAGATGTTTTCTAGATATTGGCGGTACTCCTAGTGGTGAGAACCTAGCATTTTACAGCAGCTAGAGGGGGCTGATTTTTTTTTCCCGTGTAGAAGTTTAACCTTAAAGGACAACTATAGTGAAAAAATGACTTTGCTTCATCTTAATCTATAAATTAATACATGTAAGTAGCACTTACTATGAGGTTTGGTGTCGTTGCCTTTCTTCAATAAGTAATTTATTGCTCAGGCCTCAGTATCTATCCTCCCTCTCTTAACCGACACCTCCTTCCATATTGGCCTGGCTATCTATAAGGGCAAGCATGCTCAGTAATCACTATGTGGCAGCATGGAAGAGGGCATTTCCCACATGCATTCACATGATTTGCATGGACAATTTCTCCATCCCAGTTATAGCAAAACCTCCACTAACCAGAAGATGGTTCAGATTGGATATCTAAAGATAACTATTGTTTCAGTATAGATGTCTTTTTATGCCTGTTACCTTAAAGTAAATGCCACGAAAGTGCTTGCAAAAAATTTTGATTTTTGTTGAGCACATTCGTAATGTCTTTTACTTATAAGCTTACAAAGTAATATATAACATAGTATACATAACATAGTAATATATAATATATTAACTCTTTAGTTGCCGCCATTCCAGTGGATTACCCAATCATTCACTTTCTGTTATAATGAGGTATCCAAGTTGTTTTTTCCTGGCTACACAGTGGATCTGGGGCAATAGAGGAATCATTTCCCTGCTAGCACAGCACAGGAATAAACTGATTTGCATTTGTTAGTATATCTTTATTTTATATATAAGCTTATATTGAAGTGGATATAAATTTAATTATCAGATCATCTCAAATTGGGGGACACTTAATAATTAATGTAAGTAGCAGGGCTGTATTCATTACAACCTGTATTTACACTGCATTGATTCTGACAGCCTTGCTGCATGTTTTCAGTATACAACCCATAACATTCCTATCTGCTTTTGAGAGGACATTTAGTAAAGCTAAATGTAAACAAAAATCTATTATTTTCTTTTATCTGTTATATAAACATGTCTGTACTATTTATGGATGGCTACACAACCCCTAGGTAAGAAACCCAGGAGCTAAAATTATTCATTGTTTATTCATGATAACGATTGTAAATTAACAAACGTTAAAATATAGGACATTAATGATCGTTAAAGACGCGGTATCGCTAAAAAGCGATACCGCGTCTTTAACGATCATTAATGTCCTTTTTGAATATGGCCCATAGTTAGAAGGATATGGTAATTTACTTCATAGGGAGGACCGTGGGTATGGTAATTCAAATCAGTAGGAGGGCGTGACTATACATGCCATTCACTTTGATTGACAGTTCCTCCTCTGGATCATTAAAACTAGGTGGACGCATTGGAATAGAAACATGTAGCAGGATAGGGGGAATTATAGTTTAATAGTATGAGGTTTTAAAAGTTTGAATTTGGACACTATAGTTGCCCTTTAAATGCCACATTTACCTACGACTAACTTTTTACAGCACAACAATAATCCCCCCAAACCCTACTTTTACATACTTACCTTTCTCCTCAGGGTTCTGAAAAAGATATTTACCTTAAAATCCGCCAGTCCTTCGCCTCTCTTCTGGGTGCTAGCTGTCAGTCACGGCCAGTGACTTATGGTGGCTGATGGTAAAGCCATAAAACAGGCAGATAACAGTGCGGTGGAGGAGGTCAAGGTAAATATCGAGGAAGGAGAAAGGTAAGTATTGAAATATGTGAATATAGGGGTGGAACATTTGTCAGGGGGTATTTTAACCCATGTACTGTAATCCAATCATGGGGAGGATTGACTAGATTAGTGCACCTTGACATTCATTGTTCCCAACTGAAGGACTTTATTTCCTTTGAAACGATGTGTATGGAATGGAAGTTATCAATCTGTAAATTATCAATCTATTAAATTATGTAATAGAGAACTATCTCATTTCATCTTGTGGAAATTAAAATAACAATCAGTTTGCAATTTCTTCCAGACATGATCCTGCACAAGTCCTGCCTATTTGCACTATTGCTGTTCATGTGCGTGAGTGCATGGGAAAAGCGTCAGTAGGAGCAGTTACAGCCCAAAGAAATGAAAATGATGCACAAGCAGCACTACTTAGTAAGTGGAAAAGACCATGTTCTGGTGAATAGGCTGGAAAAGAAGCTGTTTTTGACCCTTAAGCCTGTAATGTATTATTAATAAATACATTGTAAAGCCTGATGCAAAGAGTCTATGAAATCAGTGGATTGGGAGGTAGGTAGATTAGGAAAAGCAATGAATTTTATGTACTGTAGAAGCTAGACCAGCTGTCAAGGAGGTGTGTAAGATAAACATGTCTATGTAAGAACCCTATGTCCAGTAATTTATAATGGTACCAATGTTTCTTATCTTTATTAGCAAAATACTATTCCTTTATACTGTAATACTTATCAGCTCCCCCCAATGTCTGTCCTCAAAGAGCTTTACCGCTGAATTCTCTGTATAAAAGGTTTGTTCTGTTCTTTGTGACAATTTTATTTAGAAAGGTCTGGGAGATTTGACTTAAACACAAACGGTTTTCGTTACTCAAAGAACTCTTTCTAGTGAAAGCAAGCATCTTCCAAAATAAACCCTGACTGCAAATGTCTCTTCTCAGTGGGGATAAGAGACTGACTCCACTTCTTTGATCCATGTGTGGAAGTAGGTAGGGGGCTCTGTTGGTTTTATGTGTCATATGCAAGTTTTGTGATGTTTAAAAATAATATTCTTTGTCAAGACATTGCCCTTTACCATTTTAGCTTCTGTGCACAGTCTGGTGAGTATGAGAGGGGCTGGGATTTGACTGGATGTCTTGTATACAAGCTACAATCATGAACTTTGTCTACAGAATTTGAAACTGAATGACATAGAGGGTTGGACGATGTTTCCATCAGTGGTCAGGCTTGTAAGCGAATTTCGTTGTGGGAGTAAAGAGTTATTGATGGTTTTTAAAACTATGAACATTATTTGATTTTGTCCATAGTAGTGGACCGGTAACAGGGAAAAAAGAAAGGATCCATGTAAGTTTAAATAAAATAAACATTGATCTGTTCCGAGAGCTAAGCATTAGGGATGGCCGGTTCGCGGATCCGAACCCGGATCCGCCGCGGATTATCCCGTTCGCGAACGGCGGGTTTTTCGGATTTTCTCCCTTGCGAACTTCAGATTCGCGGATTTTCATATTTTCGAAAATTTTCGAAATTACGGGTTTTGCGTATTTTCGAAAATTTTCGAAAATACGAGAAAACACTAATTTCTAAAATTTTCGAAAATGCAGGATTTCTCTTATTTTCATACAATACGTATTTTCGAAAATTTTTGAAATTACGAGGATTACTCGTATTTTCGAAAATACATATTTTCGAAAATTTTCAAAAATACACGAAAACCCGTAATTTCGAAAATTTTAGAAAATCAAGAAAACTCGTAATTTCAAGGGTATTTTTCATTTTATGGGTCCGCTCGCGGATTTCTGTGGATTTCGAATTTTTTCGAAAATTCGGGATCGAGCGGACCGGATTTGTGAAGTTCGAATCTCTACTAAGCATTTCCTGAATTGCACTGGTCATGCAGTTCAGCAAGGGTGCTAGAAATGAACAACATGTTCCAACATATATTTCTATCATTTGACAGGAAAATAAAGCTTAAGTATCCCAAATCAATAAAACACAGGATACAACCTGCTGAACCTTATGATAAAAATGATCTACCTAGTTTGCAGCTATAAAACCCTTGTCTGTGTTCCCAGTTAATACGAGTGCAGACATATGGAAGATGAATAGAGGAATATGTCTGAGTCTGCAAACATCGACCCCCTAAATAAATACGAGGCCTGTGGCTTTAACTTTCAAACTCTTTATTTGAGAAACTTTTATTTAAATGTTTTACTTTTTGGTTCAGCAGAAACAGGAAAAGGTTAAATGTTCTAACCGGAACATTGTATCACCATGGCTGGTTAGATAGTATTATAGAAAGGGCTTTCAGTGTGTTTCGTGATCTTTGAGAAACAAGGTCACTTTGTGCAGAATGTACAGTTTGAGAGGAAATGCAAAGGACGGAATGAGATAAGCAAATCAGGATTATTTCCAAATCTGTTGTAACCAGTGTAAAAACGACAGCTTGGAAAATATTGAAATTAACACTGAGCAAAAGCATTCACTTTTGTTTACACCATAGTGTTTGGTTATAAGCCATTAATGTTAAGTCTTCTCTGTATTGTAAACAAAAATAACCCTTGTCTTATATATGACGCTATCCCTAAACCAGTGTAAAGCTCAAGTCAAGTACCGTATATCAGGTAGTGTGGGTTTAGTATTATTTTCCTGAGAGCACAGAATCTTATATCTGCTTGATAAGGTCTTATTAAAGAGCATGTCCACCTAAATTCACTTTTTGGTATGCCATTCCCCATGGGCTCCCAGCCCCAACCGCATTATTTATTTTGTTTTTAAGCCCCCCAAACTCTACTTACCTCCCTCTTTCCTCCGACGCGCTCCCGGCCCTCTGCTTGCGAGGAAATGCAAGCAGAGGGGCGGGACCGGCAGCCGCGTCTGTGATGGCTGAGCGGCAGCCAATCACGGACGCGGCTGCCGGCAGCTCACTTCAGCGTAGGAAAGCGGAGAGGTAAGTAAAAGTTTGGGAGCTTTATAAAAATAAAAATTATGCGGTTGGGGCTGGGGGACATGGGGGATACTACTTTAAAGGGGATTTATGCTAGGGGGAGGTATAGCAGAACGGGAGGAGAGGGGAGGGGGAGAAGGGCTGCAGTATGCATGGCAATGATCTCCGGGAGGCCAGGTAGCAGGCAGTGTCCTATATGGACCTGCTAGCCTCCTGGTGGTCAGTTTTTGGGACTTTGGGGGGGGACTACAGAGGAACCCTATGGAGCTGGGATGTGAGGTAAGGATTAAACTACACTACATGGTGGGGCCAGTAGTTGGGGGGATTATAGTTTTGGGGGTGGACATGCCTTAAGTAAAATGCATTGTCCACATTTTGCTTAGTATACAGTGTTAAAGGACAACTCCAACATGCCTGTCCTCTAATCCTCACCCCTGAATTAGCATTGGGTTTGAATTTATACTTATCTAGTTGCAATCTCTATGGCCGGCCCACCTGTCTCCCAGGGGAGCATGGGGCCTCTCTAAGAGGCTTTAGCAGTGTTTTGTGTGCTAAATGCAAAACCAAAGAGCTAGTTTCAGACCGATTTCGGATAATTGGCCCATCATCAGTGCCTAGCAAGAGCAAGGAATCAGGTAGATAGGGAAAGTTAAGGCTAGAGATCGTGTTCTTGGAGCCCTCTCGCTTCCTACACTTAACCTCCTCGTTCGATCTTCAGCAATGGATTAACGCTAGTACTCAAAAGGATGGCCACTCCTGTACCTAGTGTTCACTCTTGTGTCTGTCCGTAATACTAGATCCATAGATCTCCCGGCATTCGCCTCATCCTGTCCTTTAGTCTCTCTTCCCTTCTGTCAGGATATAATTCTATCCTGACTAACATGATAGACTCTTTTGCCCCATTGCATTCCCACAGTCATTGCATCCTCGTCCGTGGCTCAACCCCACTTCCGTTTATAAGCAGGTGGCACGCGTGCTGCTGAACATGCGTGGAGAAGTCCCGTACAAAGGCTGACTTTCTCTATTACAAGTTCATCTGCTGCAATGTCTCGGCTCTGGGCTCCTGCTGATAAAACAGAACTATTACCGGAAACTTATAAATAACAACAAATCAAACCCACGTCGGAGGGAGGAGAGGGCAACATAATCTGGGAGTCATCCCTAGGACCAGATATCTGCACACGGATGGACTCCTCTTTATGCTGAAAGTAATGCGCATAGTCCTGGGGAGAGTGCGGAGAAAGGAGAGGGTCAGCGGGAGAGGGGCACAGAAGGGAGTTGAAAATGGAGAACAGATGACGTGGGTTCGATTTGTTGTTATTTAGAAGTTTCCGGTAATAGTTCTGTTTTACCAGCAGGAGCCCAGAGCCGAGACATTGCTGCATGAACTTGTAATGGAACCTTACCTCCCTTACTACCTTACAGCAGAGTTATATCACTTTAAATATGGCCACATTATAAGTGCAGCAATGGCCATGGGGCATCTTAATGATGGTTTTGTGTGTGTTAAAGTCATGATAACTATTAGACACACTGAAAACAGGTTAGCAATCTCCAGTCACTACTTCTACACGTTTTCTTGTCAGCATTAAGCAGAAATCCTGCGGCATTTACAACAAAGGAGTCATCTTATTCACACCACTCTTGTTGGCAGCCGTGGTTAGACGTGGCACAGTAGTCCGTCCTGAGGTGAATACATTTATGAAAATCAAGTAATGTCCTTGTCATCCATTCGGAAACGTTAATCTGCCCTTTCACAACAAATCACACTTCCCTTACTAAGTAATTCCAAACCAGATACACAGCCAAGGGAAAGAGAAATATCTCACTGATTTCACAAAGCCATATCTCAGCTAAGAATTTCTTGGAGAAGACATGTTAATATATTTCATTCCAATCAACTGTGTGGGTTATAGGTCATTAAAATGTGTTAAGGCCGTTAGCTCTCAGTTAATACCAATACTGTGTAAACTATGTCCATTGATGGAGATTAGTTCCACCCAGCTGCCTCCCCTACATACCACTTCCTGGAGAGAGAACACAGTAGGGTAACCCGATAGTATGGTGGACAAGTATGGAAAAGAAGTGTGGACATCAAAGCTATCAAAGGCTCATGTAAGGGACAAGGCCCTTACATGGACTTAAAAGCGGGTACACACTTGCAGATCCTGTCTGTCATCTTTCAAAGATCTGCATAACACAGTCCCAAGCGCTCCCCCTATGCACGCATAGAAGAATGCTGGGACTCTGTGTTCCCTCAGCCGTGGCCAAGGGAAATTTACCCTCTTTTTCAAACGAGCGTTGGCCCCCCACGCTCACTCGGAAAAGCAAGGTACACACAGTACCGATAAGACCCCGATACCTTCGGATCCGATGGTATCGGGGCTTTATCGGTGCTGAGTGTACCCAGCTTACACAGGGGTCCTGATAGCGTATCATTTAATTACCTCAGCACAAACATTCTCCTGTATTTTGGCCCTCTGGATGATTTGCTACAAAATTACAGATAAACACATGACATGTAGATAAGGCAAATACTAGAATATAAGTAATGTTTAATGTATAGACCACGTGTAACCAGGGTTCAGTTCCATAATAATGCTGTACTTGGATTTTACAGGTTCATGTTGATAATTTCCATATGATGGCCATTGGCAGCCATGATGGATCGGACAGGAAATACTCACTTCTACAGGATTTCTTGTCTTGGTTCAGTATAAACCCAGAGTGACTGACAGGCGTATGAGTCATTGACGTTAACACACTTGTGTGGCAGCCATGAACACCCGCGGCGCAATAGTCTTGTAACTGAAAAGGCAAATAATATCTTCCATTAGAATGTGTCAGGCAGTGTGTGATTCAGAGAAAACAAGTACAGACCATGATATTTGCCTTTTGGTAGGTGTATGAGACAATAATCTCGGTCAGTGACGCAGAGAAACTACCATTGTTGGAATATTTCATTCTGTTGACATCAGTACCTTTACTTTAAATAGAGGGAACTGAAACAGTCACCCAATGTATGGGGACCGACCAACCAATCCCCATACACAGTACGAGAGGTTTGTTATGTGTATGTATGAGAATGCCATTGCATATTGCGGATTATCTGTTGACAATATGTGACAAACAGTCTGTGTTAATTGGGAGCTACACTCTGGTTGGTCTCTATTCAGGCTATGTATCAAGGGCAACTATCACTGAAAGTGTGAGCAACATGCGTGATTTCCATATTAGCAAAGGTTTGCAAACGTTAATGTATTGTGTTTTGCGTGTTTTCACGTTAATGTGGGAAACAGGATTTTTGTGGCAAATACTGTAATCAGCTTTATGTACTTGGAATGGATGTGATCACCCTATTCCCCAATTGATTTGTGGTCACCAAATAAACACATTATTTGCATTAGGAGTGGACACTCGATTTATATTCTTTTGAGACTGATGCAATAAGAGGTGCAACGTTTGTCTAATCTAAATTAATTTATAACCTGGTGTTAAAGGTATGTACACCATAATATAACCTTGGGTTAGTGGCAAGCTGTGGCTTTAAAACTAAAGTTGGCAAAAAGAAAGTTCTTCTATGCTCCCCCCAGAGCCTACCTTTATTGTCTCAACTTGCTGTCTTCCTCCCCCTGGGTAAGGCATCTGGAGCTCCGCCCCAACGAGATCTCCTGGCTCCTCTGCTTCTTTGGGGCCAAAATGTAAGTTGGGTTAGTGCCAGCACGTGTAACCTCGTGACGTCAGAGCTGTCAATGACGGTGTCAATACGTGTGACGTCACCCAAACATGCACGTGAGTGATGTAATTACATTACCAAAGCTTAGCAATTATTATGCTGTTTGCTTTTTCAAATAGATATATTTTAATAGCCCATGTCCATACTATCTGTTCTTCCTTTTTAAACATTGTTTATATGGTGATTGATTATCAGTGTACAATAGATGTTTTATACATTTGGTGTATGATGTTTCCACTGTGTTAGGGTTAATCTTGTCCACCTTTTGAGCACATTGGCTTACCGTTGAATATGTTAATTTTCAAGTGATATGCTGATGTTGGCTACTGTGAGCTATTTAAGAAAGAGGGTGTGTAGTAGCCAATTTCCTCTGATGAAGTGTCCGTAGGGCATGAAAGCGTCAGGAAATTGGCAATCTGATTGTATGTTTATATGGGCCAGATAACTTCATTATAGATGTTTTAACTCTCACTATTAAAGTTTTATGTACAGACCACTGATCTCACGTTCTCCTGATTGATGTCCGTTGAGGAGGCCTGCTCCAAACAAGCTACTTTGTTCCTTGTTTGATCTAATTAGGAGGGCATCCGATTCTCTCGGCAGCGTGGCCATCAGTCGTTTGGATACACGGAGGTGGGGAGGGTCCCAGAGCCTTCACGTGCACCATTGTTGTTATGTGAGTGATGTAGTTGTGCCACTCTGTGTTGGTTGTTGCACGATGATGTCACACACGCGCATAGTCACCCCGGGGGCAATGCGCATTGACGTCATGTCGCGTGCACACTAATGTTGCACGGCCCACACACAACAAGGTCACGCATGTGTGCTCCAACCACAACTTACATTTGGGCCCAAGGAAGCTGAAGGAGCCAGACATCTCCAGATGTCATACCCAGAGGAGGAAGCCAGCAAGATTTAGGGCAATAAGGTAGGCTCTGGGGGAAGGATAGAATTTTTTTTCTGCCAACTTTAGTTTTAAAGCCACCGCTTGCCGCTAACCTAAAGTTTTCTTTACGGTGTACGTATCCTTAAATAATAGAACATAAAAGTTGCCCAGTTGTGGTAGCTGCCTGCAAAAAGTTTTCAAAGAGGGTGCGCCCCAAAACCTTTCCTAAGGCTACATTTCCATTTATTACATAGGTTTGCATGGATTTAAGATCGCCAGTTTACAGTAATGTCTCTCGGTGCGCTGCCTTGTTAACATAAAGTGTGTAAATAGGAATACATACCAATACATGCCTTCCCATATTGGCCAGTTTATAGGCGTCATAGCATTGGCACAAATAACTTCCTGGGGTATTACACAGAATTGCTCACAGCCGTGTTTCTCAGTTGCACATAGGTCCTGAGCTGGAGAGTAAAATACATTAATAAACTTATAAACCTGCACAGAATCACCAGATCTGTTTGTTTTCCTGGTAAAAATCTATTCACAAATTTTTGAATTGAATTGCCTTCATAATGGGAGAGGGGGGGGAATACGGAAAATGGATTTTTAATCATTTCTGCTGGAAGGTAACTTTTCTTAAATGACTGTCTGATGTTAGGCAACCTGTCTTTGATAAGGCAGTTACTTATTTTACTTCTCTAAAGATGGCCACGCTGTCATGTGTATCCCCTCATGAAGGGGGATGTCCCCCGGAAAAGGTAGATACTGGGCTTGAAACACTGAGTGGGGACTTGGGCTGGTGCACTGAGTGGGGGACCTGGGGTTGGGACATGAGTGGAGACTCTGGGCTTGGGACACTGAGTGGGGACTCTGGGCTTGGGACACTGAGTGGGGACTCTGGGCTTGGGACACTGAATAGGGACTCTGGGCTTGGGACACTGAGGGGGACTTGGGCTTGGGACACTGAGTGGGGACTACTGGGCTTGGGACACTGAGTGGGGACTCTGGGCTTGGGACACTGAGGGGGGACTCTGACCATGGGACCTTAGGTAGGGCTCTGGGCATGGGACACTGGCGGGACTCTGGGCTTGGGACACTGAGGGGGGACTCTGACCATTGGACACTTAGGGGGGGCTCTGGGCTTGGGACACTGAGGGGACTTGGGCTTGCTTGGACACGAATGGGACTCTGGGCTTGGGACACTGAGTGGGGACTCTGGGCTTGGGACATGCGTGGCGGACCTGAGGCTTGGGACACGAGTGGGGACTCTGACCATGGGACACTTTGGGGGGGCTTGGGCTTGGGACACTGAGGGGGGATCTGACCATGGGACACTGAGGGGGAACTGACCATGGAACTAGGTAGGGCTCTGGGCATGGGACAACTGAGCGGGACTCTGGGCTTGGACACTGAGGGGGACTCTGACCATGGGACACTTAGGGGGGGCTCTGGGCTTGGGGACATGAGCGGGACTCTGGGCTTGGGACACTGAGGGGGCTGGCTTGGGACATTGAGGGGGGGCTCTGACCTTGGGACACGAGTGGGGACTCTGGGTATGGGACACTAGCAACGAGGAGGGACACTGAGGGGGAACTCTGGGCTTGGAACACTGGTGGGGACTCGGGCTTGGAAGACTGAGTGGGGACTCTGAGCTTGAAACAATGAGTGGGGCTCTGGGCTTGGGACACTAGAAACTGAGGAGGGGACTATGGCCTTGGAACACTGAGGGGGAACTCTGAGCTTGGGACACTAGAAAATGAGGAGGGGACTCTGGGCTTGGGACAACTGAGGGGGAACTCTGGGCTTGGAACACTGGACACTGAGGGGGGATTCTGGGCTTCTAGCACTCATAATGTAATGGGTTAATGACTAGTAACTTATATTATTATAATAATATACTTGATCTTTGGTATGCATAATCTTGCCAAAATTTGGCAAATCTCTTAACATCAGCAAAAATTATTGTAGATACGTGATGCTGGGCTTGTGGGACACTGAATGGGGACTCTGGGCTTGGGACACTGAGTGGGGACTCTGGGCTTGGGACACTGAATGGGGACTCTGGGCTTGGGACACGAATGGGGACTGGGTTGGGACACTGAATGGGGGCTCTAGGCTTGGGACACTTAGGGGGGCTCTAGGCTTGGGACACTTAGGGGGCACTCTGGGCTTGGGACACTGAATGGGGACTCGGGCTTGGGAGACTGAAGGGGGGACTCTGGGCTTGGGACCAATTAGGGGGGGGCTCTGGGCTT
Organism: Hymenochirus boettgeri; assembly: GCA_019447015.1. Classification (NCBI taxonomy): domain Eukaryota; kingdom Metazoa; phylum Chordata; class Amphibia; order Anura; family Pipidae; genus Hymenochirus; species Hymenochirus boettgeri. The sequence goes on from CM033474.1 coordinate 245,544,826, forward strand.
GGACATGAGTGGGGACTTGGTTGGGACACTGAGAGGGGACTCTGGGCTTGGAACATGAAGGGACTGACCATGGGACACTGAGTGGGGACCGGGCTTTGGACACTGAGTGGGGGACTCTGGGGCTTGGAACACTGAATGGGACTGACCATGGGACACTGATGGGATCTGGGCTGGAACACTGAATGGGGACGACCATGGGACACTGAGGGGGACTCTGACTTGGGACACTGAGGGGGGACTTGACCTTGGGACACTGAGGGGGACTCTGACCTTGGGACACTGAGGGGGATGACTCTGACATGGGACAATTAGGGGGGGCTCTGGGCTTGGGACACTGAGTGGGGACTCTGACCATGGGACACTTAGGGGGGGCTCTGGGCTTGGGACACTGAGTGGGGCCTCTGACCATGGGACACTTAGGGGGGGCTCTGGGTGGGACACTGAGGGGGGACTCTGACCATGGGACACTGAGGGGGGACTTGACATGGGACACTTAGGTAGGGCTCTGGGCTTGGGACACGAGCGGGACTTGGGCTTGGGACACTGAGGGGGGACTCTGACCATGGGACATTAGGGGGGGCTCTGGGCTGGGACACTGAGCGGGGGGCTCTGAGCTTGGGGCATTGAGGGGGGCTCTAACCTTGGGACACTGAGTGGGGACTCTGGTATGGGACACTAGCAACTGAGGAGAGGACACTGAGGGGGAACTCTGGCTTGGAACACTGAGTGGGGACTCTGGGCTGGAAAGACTGAGTGGGGACTCGAGCTTGAAACAAGAGTGGGGGCTCTGGGCTTGGGACACTAGAAACTGAGGAGGGGACTATGGCCTTGAACACTGAGGGGGAACTCTGAGCTTGGGGCACTAGAAACTGAGGAGGGACTTGGGCTTGGGACACTGAGGGGAACTCCGGGCTGGAACAATGGACACTGAGGGGGGATTCGGGCTTCTAGCACTCATTAATGAATGGGTGTTAATGACTAGTAAACTAATTTAATTATAATAATATAACTTGATCTTTGGTATGCCATACATGCCTCTGGGCTTGGACACTGAGTGGGCTTTGGAACTGAGTGGGACTCTGGGCTTGGAACACTGAATGGGACTGACGATGGACACTGAATGGGGACTCTGGGCTTAGACACTGATGGGGAACTGACCATGGGACCTGAGGGGGGACTCTGACCTTGGGACACTGGGGGGGACTCTGACCTTGGGACACTGAGGGGGGACTCTGACATGGGACACTTAGGGGGGGCTCTGGGCTTGGGACACGAGTGGGGACTCTGACCATGGGACACTTAGGGGGGGCTCTGGGCTTGGGACACTGAGTGGGACTCTGACCAGGGACACTTAGGGGGGGCTCTGGTTGGACACTGAGGGGGGACTCTGACCATGGGACACTGAGGGGGGACTCTGACCATGGAACTTAGTAGGGCTCTGGTTGGGACACTGAGCGGGACCTGGGCTTGGGACACTGAGGGGGGACTCTGACCTGGGACACTTAGGGGGGGCTGGGCTTGGACACTGAGCGGGAACTCTGGCTTGGGAACGGAGGGGGGCTCTGAGCTTGGGGCATTAGGGGGGGCTCTGACTTGGGCACTGAGTGGGACTCTGGGATGGACACTAGCAACCGAGAGAGGGGACACTGAGGGGGAACTCTGGGCTTGGAACACTGAGTGGGGACTCTGGGCTTGAAAGACTGAGTGGGGACTCTGAGCTTGAAACTGAGGGGGGTCGGGCTTGGGACACTAGAAACTGAGGAGGGGACTATGGCCTTGGAACACTTAGGGGGAACTCTGAGCTTGGGACACTAGAACTGAGGAGGGATCTGGGCTTGGGACACTGGGGGGAACTCTGGGCTTGGACACATGGACACGAGGGGGATTCTGGGCTTCTAGCACTCATTAATGAATGGTAGGATAGTAAACTATATTAATTATCATATACTGATCTTGGTTTGCCATACATCTGCCAAAATTTGGCAATCTCTTAACATCAGCAAAATATATGGTAGATACGTGAGCTGGCTTGGGAACTTAGGGGGGGCTCTAGGCTGGGACACTTAGGGGGGCCTCTGGGGCTTGGGACACGAATGGGGACTCTGGTTGGGAGACTGAATGGGGACTCTGGGCTTGGGACACTGAGTGGGGACTCTGGGCTTGGGACACTCAATGGGGACTCGGGCTTGGGACACTGAATGGGGACTCTGGGTTGGGACACTGAATGGGGACTCTAGGCTTGGGACACTTAGGGGGGGCTGCTCAGGCTTGGGACACTTAGGGGGCACTCTTTGGGACACTGAATGGGGACTCTGGGCTTGGGAGACTGAAGGGGGACTTGGGCTTGGGACAATTAGGGGGGGCTCTGGGCTTGGGACACTGAGTGGGGACTCTGGGCTTGGGACTGAGAGGGGACTCTGGGCTTGGACACTGAATGGGGACTGACATGGGACACTGAGTGGGGACTCTGGGCTTTGGACACTGAGTGGGGACTCTGGGCTTGGAACACTGAATGGGGACTGACCATGGGACACTGAATGGGGACTCTGGGCTGAACACTGAATGGGGCATGACCATGGGACACTGAGGGGGAATCTGACCTTGGGCACTGAGGGGGGACTCGACCTTTGGACACTGAGGGGGGACTCTGACCTTGGGACACTGAGGGGGGACTCTGACCATGGGACACTTAGGGGGGGCTCGGGCTTGGGACACTGAGTGGGACTCTGACCATGGGACACTTAGGGGGGCTCTGGCTTGGGACACTGAGTGAGGACCTGACCATGGGAACTTAGGGGGGGCTCTGGGCTTGGGACCTGAGGGGGGACTCTGACCATGGGACATGAGGGGGGACTCTGACCATGGGACACTTAGGTAGGGCTCTGGGCTTGGGACACTGAGCGGGACTCTGGGCTTGGGACACTGAGGGGGGACTCTGACCAGGGGACACTTAGGGGGGCTCTGGGCTTGGGACACTGAGCGGGACTCTGGGCTTGGGACACTGAGTGGGGACCTGGGTGGACACATGAGGGACTGCACGATGGGACACTGAATGGGACTCTGGGTTCGGAAACAAGCCGATGGGGACTGACCATGGAGACATGAGGGGGGGGACTCTGATCTTGGGACAATGAGGTGGGGGCTCCTGACCTTGGGACACTGAGGGGGGACTCTGCCCTTGTGATGAGGGGGACTCTGACTTGGGACATGAGGGGCGGACTCCTGACCATAGGACACTGAGGGGGGACTCTGGGCTTGGGAGTATGAATGGTGGACTCTGGGCCTTGGGACACTGAGTGGGGACTTCTGGGCTTGGGACATTCAATGGGGACTCTGGGCTTTGGGAACAATGAATGGGGACTCTGGGCGTGGGACACGAATGGGGATCTAGTGCTTGGACACTTAGGGGGGCTCTAGCTTGGACCTTAGGGGCACTCTGGGCTTGGGAGCACTGAATTGGACCTCTGGGCTTGGGAGGACTGAAGGGGGACTCTGGGCTTGGACAATTAGGGGGGGCTCTGGGCTTGGGACACTGAGTGGGGACTTTGGGCTTGGGAAACTGAGAGGGGACTCTGGGCTTGGAAACACTGAAGGGGACTGACCATGGGAAACGAGTGGGGACTCTGGGCTTTGGGACACTGAGTGGGGACTCTGGGCTTGGAACACTGAATGGGGACTGCGACGATGGGACACTGAAATGGGGACTCGGGTCGGAACACTGATGGGGACTGACCATGGGACACTGAGGGGGGACCTCTGATCTTGGGACACTGAGGGGGACTCTGACCTTGGGACACTGAGGGGGGACTTGACCTTGGGACACGAGGGGGGACTCTGACCTTGGGACACTGAGGGGGGACTCTGACCATGGGACACTTAGGGGGCTCTGGGCTTGGGACACTGAGTGGGACTCTGACCATGGGACATCTAGGGGGGGCTCTGGCTTGGGACAATGAGTGAGGACTCTGACCATGGGACACTTAGGGGGGGCTCTGGGCTTGGGACACTGAGGGGGGACTCTGACCATGGGACACTGAGGGGGACTTGACCATGGGACAATTAGGTAGGGCTCTGGGCTTGGGACACTGAGCGGGACTCTGGGCTTGGACACTGAGGGGGGACTTGACCAGGGGACACTTAGGGGGGGCTCTGGGCTTGGGACACTGAGCGGGACTGGGCTGGGACACTGAGGGGGGGCTCTGAGCTTGGGGCATTGAGGGGGGGCTCTGACCTTGGGACACTGAGTAGGGGGACTCTGGGTTGAAGACTGAGTGGGGGACTCTGAGCTTGAAAAAGAGTGGGGGTCTGGGCTTGGGAACAGAAAAATGAGGAGGGGACTATGGCCTTGGAACACTGAGGGGAACTTGAGCTTGGGACACTAGAAACTGAGGAGGGGACTCTGGGCTTGGGACACTGAGGGGAACTCTGGGCTTGGAACACTGGACACTGAGGGGGGATTCTGGGCTTCTAGCACTCATTAATGTAAGGGTTTAATGACTAGTAAACTATATTAATTATATAATATACTTGATCTTTGGTATGCCATACATATTGCCAAAATGGCAAATCTCTTAAACTCAGCAAAATATATGGTGTAGATACGGATGGGTATGGACACTAGCAACTGAGGAGAGGACACTGGGGGGAACTCTGGGCTTGGGACAATGAGTGGGGACTCTGGGCTTGAAAGACTATTGGGGGACTTGAGCTTGAAACAATGAGTGGGGGCTCTGGGCTTGGGAACTAAAACTGAGGAGGGGACTATGGCCTTGGGAACACTGAGGGGGAACTCTGAGCTTGGGACACTAGAAACTGAGGATGGGAATCTGGCTTGGGACACTGAGGGGGAACTCCGGGCTTGGAACACTGGACACTGAGGGGGATTTGGGCTCTAGCATCATTAATGTAAGGTTTAATGACTAGTAAACTATATTAATTATAATAATATACTTGATCTTTGGTATGCCATACATATTGCCAAAATTTGGCAAATCTCTTAACATCAGCAAAATATATGGTAGATACGTGATGCTGGTCATGTTTGTATGCTGGCAATAAGCATAGACATTCTACATTACAGGTATCAATGAATAAGTATTACTTATTTTCAGGGCCCGATTTCCCATGCATCACTATAATTTTTTTTGTTGAATCGGCCCTTGTTTTTGATCTGAAGAATTTTACATTTTAGCTGGTATTGGGACAGTTGGTATGTGTGAACTGCATGGTGGGTAATTAACTATCCCAGTGCTGGCTTCTAGTGATTACTAAGCATGCTCATTAAAAAGAAAGTCAGGTAAGATGAAATGTGACGTTCATGCGATCCTGCCGGAACCGCCTCTCTAGATCTTATTTTCGACCGATATGCGATCACAAAATCCCATTCATTTTGCGATCACATGTTGGTGGAATATAAGATCGGGAGAGGCGGTTCCGCCAGAATCGATGAACGCCGCGTGAGCGGTCGGTCGGGTAAGTAATATCGCACATAAGTATGGCCACCTTAAGGGCTATTTAAATGTATAGATGAGGCATACCATTTAATGTTACCTTTAGAATGTCAACACTTAGTCACTTACTGCTACATGTCTTCTCATCAGGATTCAGAATGTATCCTTGTTTGCACCTACAAATATAGGAACCTGGTGTATTGATGCAAAAGTGATCACAACCATGACTGGCCGTAGCACAGAGATGTGCAGCTGTATTAAAGATAAAGTATATGGTGAATCAATACAGGTTTCATTGATAATCAAAGAAAATGTACAAAGAAAAACACAGAAAACATAATTTAAAGGAGCACTATGATATTCAACACATTTTATCCTGATGAATAGTCCAGAAACCATTGATTAAAACAATCTATAACTTGTCTTTATAAGCTAATCCTAAGCACATAAATGTTTGGGTGAAATACTGTGAAATCTTTACTTCCCTATCCCCCTTCTACCTCCCATTGGGACATGCTCAGGGTTTTTCCTTCTAGGAAAAATGGACGAGCTGTCCAATTATCTACTTTGCATTTTCCTGTGCTAAGGTAAGGAAGGAATTAAAGGACCTGTACACGGCTGTCTGGCCCAATAATTTGATCACGCAGAAATATCTGATGAAATGTACCATGGGAATATTCCTTTTTTTTGCAAATACAGGCCTCAAAAAAGATTGGCCACGTGGGTAAATTCTAGGCAGACCTCTATAGGCCATGCGGTTGGTCGTACAAAGATATTGTTGGTACTGTTTTAATTTCCAACCTACAGACCAATCTTTACATTCATTTGTAGTGTAGGAATATCAGGCTGGGGTGGCCCAGTGTGTACCAGTGTATGAACTGCTGAAATTTACCAAGTTATTATGGGAAGGGAATACATTGGTAATAACTTAGAATATACCTGTCAATCAGCAGCTTCTTGGCTATAAATCAGGATAAATGCATTTAGACCATAGTCTTCCTTTAATTTTTTTTTTTTGATTGTTTGATAGAAACTTCCGTCCCCGCCATAGAGAACATAGAAAGCCAAGGTTATTTGCAGAGATGAACAGAATATTGTGTCTGGATTCACTCAATATAAGGATTTTAGATATAAAAGTGATACATGAGACAATACATTGATGTCAAGTAAAAAGCAGCTGGGGTAGCCAAGGATAAATCAACTCTGTGTCAGCTCCTTCCATTGTGTCTCTGTTTATCCTAATTAGTTTTATCTTTGTATTTACAACACAGATAAACACAAGGCCATACACACAGAGCTATAAAACTACTCAGCCTTTCACTGTCATGGTAATAAGTACAGTGATACATTTTTTAAGGACAAGGCAGCTATGGCTGCCTACCAGGTCCATACAGATGTTTCATCTTTACCAGTGAATGCCAACCTGTCCCTACAGTTTATAGATCATGGGGTAGGAGGTAGAGATTCTACATTCAGTAAATTTCATTAATTCTACCAGTTACCTGAATTACCTATTATTCAGATGTCCTGCCCCAGGTCCATATGTATCTACATAAATGTGCCAACTACAATAAAATATTAAACCATATTAAAGAAAGTCCTAAAATGGTGGCAAAATGGTGTTGCAGAACACCAATGTCTATGTATGTTATAAGGAAAGGACCCGAGGTCCCAAACCCCCAGCATGGGATATAGTTTATATATACACTATGTATATCCATCCTAGAGAAGCGTATGTATACCCAGTGCATAATTTATATTGGTAAATATTCTTTCCATCGCCAGAAAGCAAAATGACTTTAACCAATGTCATTCAGCATTTCTTTCCATGCTAAGTGCCAAGGTAAATGACATCATTGCCAAGCATTAGTTTGGTTCCATTTACAGTAGCTGCTTGTCTATTACTGTAGCACTTTTATTTTAGAATTTCTTTGTTGGTAAGTGGCAGTAAATACTGTAAATGTCAGATATAACCCAATGTCCAACAAGGCCCAGTGTTTCTGATGGACTTTGTATTTTAATAAAACACCAATAGGGGAACAGTCGTTTCAGTGTTTCCTTTAGGTTCATAGAATATCGATTGTCAGCAGCCAATAAGGCTTGAGGGAGGTTTGATTTAGCAGCATCGCATAGGGTGGAAATGAAAACATAACTCAACATATAACATTCACATAGAAATATCTCAGTGTACATTCCAAGTGAGGTTACAGTCTATATTGTACACCAGGCTGGGGCTATGAATAGGGCAACTCAGGGTAGGACCTAAGTACAAAGGGAGGTGACCTGGTTGACACAGAGGAACTGACACCTTATTAACAAACATTTTCTATATTTACAGGTTCATTACAATGAGCTAAATTGAAATAGTGACACAAAATCCCATTTTTTGTTATTATTATCCTACACTATTACTGGATACGATTTAGACTGCAAAACTTCATGCAGACCCCTGTAAATGAGTGTTAGGCTGGGTACACATGAAGGGACTACTTGTCCCAACCGAGCGCTCGGCTGGGACAAATGTCCGTCGGTCGCAGCAAATTTGGCCATGGCCGAAAGTGCGAACGATCGATGGTGCGGTCCCATAGGTAACTGCACCATCGATCGGAATTTACCGACACGTCCGATCCGGACGATCAAGGTCGGTAGCGGGCAGCCACCCCACACCAGCAGATATTTTCGGCCGACCGATTAAAAGTGCCGTGAATCGGACGAAAATATCTGCTGGTGCGTACCCAGCCTAAAACCCCCCTTACCTATTATTACACCTGATAACGTGTTTTATCTCCCACTCTACAGACATAAACAAGATGGATACACGGATACCACATTTGGTTGGTTACTGGTCTAGTAAATGGGTGTTGAGTTAAAACCATTAAGAAGAATGAGTGTGTAATTCTACACACATGGATAACCCAATCTCCTGAGCTGAAATGAGATATCTCAAAAGGTTAGAACATTAGTACTTACCTGTAATTCACTTCCAATTTCTGCTTCATCATTGTCTGTTTGGAATGCCATTGTCTCTGGAGTCCAACCCAGGAGAATGATGAAATCGGAAGTAAATTTCAGGTGCACGCTTTTAATATTCTAAAGTCAGTGAGGGATGGCGGAACCAGAGGATCGGAAATTTTACATTTAAAGGGACAGTTCAGAAAATTATCAATATTTGTTAAATTGTTAGTTTGTGTAATGCCTTCTTAGTTATTCTACATATTCTCTCCCATTTTGAATAATCGGTTGATTTCATACCCTTTGCTGTTCCTTGCTGTTGACATTAGTGAGCTGCCATTTCAGGTTCTAATGCTCCTTCTTCTTCCCAGGATGCACCACTTCCTTGGAATTTTCCTAACAGTAATTTCTACTGATTGGCTGTTGGATGGGTCAAACATGCTCAGATCTCTACTGAGCAACTGTATCAACCCAGGCGCTGGGTCAAGGGCAAGACTATAACGGTCTCTACTAGGAGTCCTGCAAACAGGAAGTCAGTATTTCGGTTGCATTTATTTATACACAGACAAAATGCTGAATGGGCAGGTTAAGGTCATTAGGATGGGAAATAACTGCTCTTTTTTCTGAAAAGCATATGTATTTACACTGAACTTCCCCTTTAACTTTAGTTCTCCATTAAGGGCAATCTTCTTAAAAAGACAACATCAATTAAATAAGTATATGTGAGGACCAATATCTATAATTAACATTTACATGAATCCAGACACAGTATATAAAGTGTTAATATTCCCTTTTACAGTTTGAGCAGAAAAATAGCAATTATGAGAGCCATTATTTTAGGTTAAAAACCTCTTAGAGGGGATTTCCCTTGATATGATATTGACGGATAATGTTGTTCTATGTTTTCACATTAGAAGGATATTATAAATAAAGGCCTTCTAGCTAGGATTGCTTGGAGAACGGGAGAGTGCATGTCACATGTATGACATAAACATTGGCTTGCACACAGGACTCGAGGACCTTTATTTACTTATCATATCAGAGAACCCAGACACAACACAAGCGCACATTATTTAAGCGCGCAAAACGTCTCAATCTCTAGCATGAACACATGTGCTCAAAAATATGTACATGTTTCATGTGTAACCTTGACTAGTGGAGTTGTCTTCTTCAAAGTAAGGAGGGATTCGTAGTTTGCCTGAAAATGGATAAGGAGCCAAGAAGATAACTTTAGAATTGTAATGTAGAGGATATGCTGACGGGAAATGCAAGAAACTGTGTCCAACAGAGATTATAAAGATAGAAGGAAGGGAACAGAATATTGGGAGCAGGTAGAAGACTGTGACATAAGAAGATTACACACAGTACCTCATGGTATAAAGAGATTATAGAGATACAAAGAAGGGAACAGTAACAATTGTTATCAGGTATAACTGTGACATAAGCAGATACAACACAGTACCTTATAGTATAAAGAGATTATAGAGATACAAAGAAGGGAACAAACATTGGGAGCAGGTAGAAACTGTGACATAAGCAAGATTACACACAGTACCCTATGTATAAAAGAGATTATAGAGATACAAAGAAGGAACAGAACATTGGGAGCAGGTAGAAGAGACTGTGACTAAAGCAGATTACACCTACCTTATGTATAAAAGATTATAGAGATACAAGAAGGGAACAGAACATTGGGAGCAGGTAGAAGACTGTGCATGCAGATTCACACAGTACCTTATAGTAAAAGAGATTATAGAGATACAAAGAAGGGAACAACATTGGGAGCAGGTAGAAGACTGTGACATAAGCAGATTACACACAGTACCTCATGGTATAAAGAGATTATAGAGATACAAAGAAGGGAACAGAACATTGGGAGCAGGTAGAAGACTGTGACATAACAGATTACACACAGTACCTTATAGTATAAAGGATTATAAATACAGAGGAAACAGAACATTGGGACAGGTAGAAGACTGTGACATAAGCAGATTACACACAGTACCTATAGTAAAAGATATAATAGGAGATACAAGAAGGGAACAGAACATGGGAGCAGGTAGAAGACTGTGACATAAGAAGATTACACACAGTACCTTATAGTATAAAGAGATTATAGAGATCACAGAAGGAACAGAACATTGGGCAGGTAGAAGACTGTGACATAAGCAGATTACACACAGTACCTTATAGTATAAAGAGATTAGAGATACAAAAAAGGACAGAACATGGGAGCAGGGTAAAAGCTGTACATAAGCAGATTACACACAGTACCTTATAGTATAAAGAGATTATAGAGATACAAAGAAGGGAACAGAACATTGGGAGCAGGTAGAAGACTGTAACATAAGCAGATTACACACAGTACCTTATATAAAGATTATAAGATACAAGAAGGGAACAGAACATTGGGAGCAGGTAGAAGACTGTACATAAGCAGATTACACCCAGTACCTTATAGTATAAAGAGATTATAGAGATACAAAAAGGAACAGAACATTGGGAGCAGGTAGAAGACTGTACATAAGCAGATAACAACACATACCTTATAGTATAAAGAGATTATGAATACAAAAGAAGGAACAAAAACATTGGGAGCAGGTGAAGACTGTACATAAAGATTACACACAGTACCTTATAGTATAAAGAGATTATAGAGATACAAAGAGGGAACAGAACATGGAGCAGGTAGAAGACTGTGACATAACAGATTACACACAGTCCCTTATAGTATAAGATTATGAGAATACAAAGAAGGGAACAGAACATGGGAGCAGGTAGAAGACTGTGACATAGCAGATTACACACAGTCCCTTATAGTATAAAGAGATTATAGAGATACAAAGAAGGGAACAACACATTGGGAGCAGGTAGAAGACTGTGACATAGCAGATTACACACAGTACCTTATAGTATAAAGAGATTATAGAGATACAAAGAAGGGAACAGAACATTGGGAGCAGGTAGAAGGCTGTGACATAAGCAATTACACACAGTACCTTATAGTATAAAGAGATTATAGAGATACAAAAGGGAACAGAACATTGGGAGCAGGTAGAAGACTGTGACATAAGAAGATTACACACAGTACCTTATAGTATAAAGAGATTATAGAGATACAAAGAAGGGAACAGACACTGGGAGCAGGTAAAACTGTGACATAAGCAGATTCACACATACCTTATAGTATAAAGAATTATAGAGATACAAAGAAGGGAACAGAACATTGGGAGCAGTATAGAAGACTGTGAACAGCAGATTACACACAGTACCTTATATATAAAGGATTTAGAGATACAAAGAAGGGAACGAACATTGGGAGCAGGTAGACTGTGACATAAGCAGATTACACACAGTACCTTATAGTATAAAGAGATTATAGAGATACAAGAAGGGAAGAACATTGGGAGCAGGTAAAGACTGTGACATAAGCATATACACACATCCGTACCTTATAGTATAAAGAGATTATAGATCAAAGAGGGAACAGACACCTGGGACAGGTAGAAGACTGTCATAAGCATTACACACAGTACCTTATAGTATAAGAGATTAGAGATACAAAGAAGGGAACAGAACATTGGGAGCAGGTAGAAGACTGTGACATAGCAGATTACACACAGTACCTTATAGTATAAAAGATTATAGAGATACAAGAAGGGAACAAACATGGGAGCAGTAGAAGACTGTACATAAACAGATTACACACATACCTTATAGTATAAAGAGATTATAAGATACAAGAAGAACAGAACATTGGGAGCAGGTAGAAGCTGTACATAAGCAGTTACACACAGTACCTTATAGTATAAAAGATTATAGAGATACAAAGAAGGGAACAGAACATTGGGAGCAGGTAGAAGACTGTAACATAAGCAGATTACACACAGTACCTTATAGTATAAAGAGATTATAGAGTACAAAGAAGGAAGAGAACATTGGGAGCAGGTAGAAGACTGTATATAAGCAGATTACACCAGTACCTTATAGTATAAAGAGATTATAGAGATACAAAGAAGGGACAGAACATTGGGAGCAGGTATAGTCTGTAACATAAGCAGATTACACACAGTACCTTATAGTATAAAGAGATTATAGAGATACAAGAAGGGAGAAACATTGGGAGCAGGTAGAAGACTGTGAATATAGCAGATTACACACAGTACCTTATAGTTAAAGAGATTATAGAGATACAAAGAAGGGAACAGAACATTGGGAGCAGGTAGAACTGTGACATAAGCAGATTACACACAGTACCTTATAGATAAAGAGATTATAGAGATACAAAGAAGGGAACAGAACATTGGGAGCAGGTAGAAGACTGTAACATAAGCAGATTACACACAGACCTTATAGTATAAAAGATTATAGGATACAAAGAAGGGAACAGAACATTGGGAGCAGGTAGAAGACGGTGACATAAGCAGATTACACACAGTACCTTATAGTATAAAGAGATTATAGATACAAAGAAGGGAACAGAACATTGGGAGCAGGTAGAAGTCGTGACATAAGCAGATTACACACAGTACCTTATAGTATAAAGAGATTATAGAGATACAAAGAAGGGAACAGAACATTGGGAGCATGTAAGTCTGTAACATAAGCAGATTACACACAGTACCTTATAGTATAAAGAGATTATAGAGATACAAAGAAGGGAACAGAACATTGGGAGCAGGTAGAAGACTGTAATATAACAGATTAACACAGTACCTTATAGTAAAAGAGATTATAGAGATACAAAGAAGGAACAGAAACATTGGCAGGTAGAAGACTGTAAATAAGCAGATTACACACAGTACCTTATAGTATAAAGAGATTATAGAGATACAAAGAAGGGAACAGAACATTGGGAGCAGGTAGAAGATGGAATAAGCAGATTACACACAGTACCTTATAGTTAAAGAGATTATAGAGATACAAAGAAGGGAACAGAACATTGGGAGCAGGTAGAAGTCGGTAACATAAGCAGATTACACACAGTACCTTATAGTATAAAGAGATTATAGAGATACAAAGAAGGGAACAGAACATTGGGAGCAGGTAGAAGACTGTACTATAAGAGATACACACAGTACCTTATAGTATAGAGATTATAGAGATACAAAGAAGGGAACAGAACATTGGGAGCAGGTAGAAGATGTAACATAAGCAGATTACACACAGTACCTTATAGATAAAGAGATTTATGAGATACAAAGAAGGGAACAGAACATTGGGAGCAGGTAGAAACTGTGAATAAGCAGATTCACACAGTACCTTATAGTATAAAGAGATTATAGAGATACAAAAAGGGAACAGAACATTGGGAGCAGGTAGAAGACTGTAATATAAAGCAGATTACACCAGTACCTTATAGTATAAAGAGATTATAGAGATACAAAGAAGGAACAGAACATTGGAGCAGTAGAAGACGTGACATAAGCATATACACACAGTACCTTATAGTATAAAGAGATTTATAGAGATACAAAGAAGGGAACAGAACATGGGAGCAGTAGAAGACTGTGACTAAGCAGATTACAACACCAGTACCTTATAGTATAAAGAGATTATAGAGATACAAAGAAGGGAACAGAACATTGGGAGCAGGTAGAAGACTGTGACATAAGCAGATTACACACAGTACCTTATAGTATAAAGAGATTATAGAGATACAAAGAAGGGAAGAGAACATTGGGAGCAGGTAGAAGACTGTAATATAAGCAGATTACACACAGTACCTTATAGTATAAAGAGATTATAGAGATACAAAGAAGGGAACAGAACATTGGGAGCAGGTAGAAGACTGTGACATAAGCAGATTACACACAGTACCTTATAGTATAAAGAGATTATAGAGATACAAAGAAGGGAACAGAACATTGGGAGCAGGTAGAAGACTGTGACATAAGCAGATTACACACAGTACCTCATGGTATAAAGAGATTATAGAGATACAAAGAAGGGAACAGAACATTGGGAGCAGGTAGAAGACTGTGACATAAGCAGATTACACACAGTACCTTATAGTATAAAGAGATTATAGAGATACAAGAGGACAGGAACAGACATGGGAGCAGGTAGAAGACTGTGAACATAAGCAGATTACACACAGTACTATAGTATAAAGAGATTATAGAGATACAAAGAAGGGAACAGAACATTGGGAGCAGTAGAAGACTGTGACATAAGAAGATTACACACAGTACCTTATAGTATAAAGAGATTATAGAGATACAAAGAAGGGAACAGAACATTGGGAGCAGGTAGAAGACTGTGACATAAGCAGATTACACACAGTACCTTATGTATAAAGAGATTATAGAGATACAAAGAAGGGAAACAGAACATGGGAGCAGGTAGAAGACTGTGACATAAGCAGATTACACACGTACCTTATAGTATAAAGAGATTATAGAGATACAAAGAAGGGAACAGAACATTGGGAGCAGGTAGGAAGACTGTAACAAGCAGATTACACACAGTACCTTATGTATAAAGAGATTATAGAGATACAAAAGAGGGAACAGAACATTGGGAGCAGGTAGAAGACGTGACTAAGCAAAGATTACACACAGTACCTTATAGTATAAAGAGATTATAGAGTACAAAGAAGGGAACAAAACTTGGGAGCAGTGTAGAGACTGTGACATAAGCGATTACACACAGTACCTTATAGTAAAAAGGATTATAGAGATACAAAGAAGGAAACAGAACATTGGGAGCAGGTAGAAGACTGTAACATAAGAGATTACAACACAGTACCTTATAGTATAAAGAGATTATAGAGATACAAAGAGGGGAACAGAACATTGGGAGCAGGTAGAAGACTGTGACATAAGCAGATTACACACAGTACCTTATAGTATAAAGAATTATAGAGATACA
This sequence comes from Hymenochirus boettgeri, assembly GCA_019447015.1. Lineage (NCBI taxonomy): Eukaryota > Metazoa > Chordata > Amphibia > Anura > Pipidae > Hymenochirus > Hymenochirus boettgeri. Next base: position 245,560,101 of record CM033474.1, read on the forward strand.
AAGAAGGGAACAGAACATGGGAGCAGGTGTAGAAGATGTGACATAAGCAGATTACACACAGTACCTTATAGTATAAGAGATTATAGAGATACAAAGAAGGGAACGAACATTGGGAGCAGGTAGAAGACTGTGACATAAGCAGATTACACACAGTACCTTATAGTATAAGAGATTATAGAGTAAAAAAGAAGGGAACAGAAACATTGGGAGCAGGTAGAAGACTGTGACATAAGCAGATTACACACAGTACCTTATAGTATAAAGAGATTATAGAGATACAAAGAAGGGAACAGAACATTGGGAGCAGGTAGAAGACTGTGACATAAAGATTACACACAGTACCTTATAGTATAAGAGATTATAGAGATACAAAGAAGGGAACAGAACATGGGAGAGGTAGAAGACTGTGACATAAGCAGATACACACCGTACCTATAGTATAAAGAGAATTATAGAGATACAAAGAAGGGAACAGAACATTGGGAGCAGGTAGAAGAGCTGTACATAAGCAGATTCACCACAGTACCTTATAGTATAAAGAATTATAGAGATACAAAGAAGGGAACAGAACATGGGAGCAGGTAGAAGCTGTGACATAAGCAGATTACACACAGTACCTATAGTATAAAGAGATATAGAGATACAAAGAGGGAACAGAACATTGGGAGCAGGTAGAAGACTGTGACATAAGCAGATTACACACAGTACCTTATAGTATAAAGAGATTATAGAGATACAAAGAAGGGAAAAGAACACTGGGAGCAGGTAGAAGACTGTGACATAAGCAGATTACACACAGTACTATAGTATAGAGATTATAGAGATACAAAGAAGGGAACAGAACATTGGGAGCAGGTAGAAGACTGTGACATAAGCAGATTAACACACAGTACCTTATAGTATAAGAGATTATAGAGATACAAAGAGGGAACAGAACATTGGAGCAGGTAGAAGACTGTGACATAAACAGATACACCAGTACCTTATAGTATAAAGAGATTATAGATACAAAGAAGGGAACGAACATGGGAGCAGGTAGAAGTCTGTGACATAACAGATTACACACATACCTTATAGTATAAAGAGATTATAGAGATACAAAGAAGGAACAGAACATTGGGAGAGGTAGAAGCTGTACATAAGCAGATTACACACAGTACCTTAGTATAAAGAGATTATAGAGATACAAAGAAGGGAAAGAACATTGGGAGCAGGTAGAAGACTGTAATATAAGCAGATTACACACAGTACCTTATAGTATAAAGAGATTATAGGATCAAAGAAGGGAACAGAACATTGGGAGCAGGTGTAGAAGTCTGTAACATAAGCAGATTACACACAGTTCACTTATAGTATAAAGAGATTATAGAGATACAAAGAAGGGAAGAGAACATTGGGAGCAGGTAGAAGACTGTAATATAAGCAGATTACACACAGACCTTATAGTATAAAGAGATTATAGAGATACAAAGAAGGGAACAGAACATTGGGAGCAGGTAGAAGACTGTGACATAAGCAGATTACACACAGTACCTTATAGTATAAAGAGATTATAGAGATACAAAGAAGGGAACAGAACATTGGGAGCAGGTGAGAGAGACTGTGACATAAGCAGATTACACACAGTACCTATAGTATAAAGAGATTATAGAGATACAAAGAAGGGAACGAGAACATTGGGAGCAGTAGAAGACTGTGACAAAGCAGATTAACACAGTACCTTATAGTATAAAGAGTTATAGAGATACAAAGAAGGGAACAGAACATTGGGAGCAGGTAGAAGACTGTGACATAAGCAGATTACACACAGTACCTATGTATAAAAGAGATTATAGAGATACAAAGAGGGAACAGAAAATTGGGAGCAGGTAGAAGTCTGTACATAAGCAGATTACACACAGTACCTTTAGTATAAAGAGATTATAGAGATACAAGAAGGGAACAGAACATTGGGAGCAGGTAGAAGACTGTAATATAAGCAGATTACACACAGTACCTTATAGTATAAAGAGATTATAGAGATACAAAGAAGGGAACAGAACATTGGGAGCAGGTAGAAGACTGTAATATAAGCAGATTACACACAGTACCTTAAGTATAAAGAGTTATAGAGATACAAAGAAGGGAACAGAACATTGGGAGCAGGTAGAAGTCTGTACATAAGCAGATACACACAGTACCTTTAGTATAAAGAGATTATGAGATACAAAGAAGGGAACAGAACATTGGGAGCAGGTGTAGAAGCTGTAACATAAGCGATTACACACAGTACCTTATAGTATAAGAGATTATAGAGATACAAGAAGGGAACAGAACATTGGGAGCAGTAGAAGACTGTAATAGAAGATTCACACAGTACCTTATAGTATAAAGAGATTATAGAGATACAAAGAAGGGAACAGAACATTGGGAGCAGGTAGAAGTCTGTACATAAGCAGATTACACACAGTACCTTATGTATAAAGAGATTATAGAGATACAAAGAAGGGAAAGAACATTGGGAGCAGGTGTAGAAGACTGTAAATATAAGCAGATTACACACAGTACCTATAGTATAAAAGAGATTATGGATACAAAGAAGGGAACAGAACATTGGGAGCAGGTAGAAAACGGTAAATAAGCAGATACACACAGTACCTTATGAAAAGATTATAGAGATACAAAGAAGGGAACAGAAACATTGGGAGCAGGTAGAGAAGACTGTGACATAAGCAGATTACACACAGTACCTATAGTATAAAGAGGATTAGAGATACAAAGAAGGGAAAAAGAACATTGGGAGCAGGTAGAAGCTGTGACATAAGCAGATACACACAGTACCTTATAGTATAAAGGATTATAGAGATACAAGAAGGGAACAGAACATTGGGAGCAGGTAGAAGCTGTGACATAAGCAGATTACACACAGTACCTTATAGTATAAAGAGATTATAGAGATACAAAGAAGGGAACAGAACATTGGGAGCGGTAGAAAGCTGTACATAAAAGATTACACACAGTACTTATAGTATAAAGAGATTATAGAGATACAAGAAGGAAACAGAACATGGGAGCAGGTAGAAGACTGTGACATTTAAGAGATTAACACAGTACCTTATAGTATAAAGAGATTATAGAGATACAAAGAAGGAAACAGAACATTGTAAGCAGGTAGAAGACCTTTGAAAGATGACAGGGAGAATCTGTGGTTACACACAGTCCCAAACATTTTTTCTTATATAAAGTATGGGGAGATCTTTCGTAACACTCTCTACAACCATGGCCAGCTCTCTTTACTTTAGTACAGGGGGCTGACAATGGGCAAGGGAAATTTTCAAGGAAGTAACCATTTACAGTGAAATTGGCCCATTATCCTTAATGTGTGTACCCAGCTATAGTGTGAGAGAATCAAGCACCTGAGAAGGAATGAAGGCAACAGATGGTTAGAACATAATTTATGTGAAGCCTTGGTACACACAAGCAGATTTTTCGGCCCATCTGACTGATATTTCCATGTATCGGTCAGTCAGGTTGAAAAACCTTAGGTAATTTCGCCGGAGCCCATCAAATATAACTGTGTATTTGCTGGTCAACCAGAAAAATTGGATGATGTATTTGCGGGCAGCCACGGCCTCAGTCGCCCATTCATCCACATCCAGATCGGATTATCGGGTATGTCGGAGGACCACAGCTGACCATGTGGTACCTTTTGACTGCACAATTGTTTGTGGCTAACTGTCAGCCACTGCTATTTTTTGTTGCAACCGACATTGATTTGTCCTGGCCAATCACTCGTTAGTGGCAAATAGTTGGTCGGGATGAAAATTTGATGGTGTGTACCCAGCCAAACAGTATTTTTCATTGATTTCAGGATAAGACAATAAGAGCATTCAGGAAATCTTCTAAAGCAATTAACATCTTACAAAACAGGAGGTAGGAATATTTGCTCCTACCACCCACATATCAATAAAATATTTGCATTAAAAGATACATCAGTGGTCCTAAACAGAAGGAGAACACAGATTAAACTTACCACAGAGTTTATTCTGAAATACAGATGTCAACGTTTCGATTTGGCTAAAATTGGCTACCAAGAAAACATGTTCATTGTGAGGTTCACTTCCAATGGTTTTCAAAGTGCTCATGTCAACTCGGCCAACACCAATAGCAAAGATGAGGATCCCAGAGTTCCTGGCTTTTGCTGCAATTTCAGCTACTGGATCTTGCGGCCTTCCATCAGTTACAATCATAGCAATTCTAGGCACAAACTTATTTAAGGGCCGAGCTCCTTCAGTCTCTGAGAAGGCAATGTTCATAGCATACTGAAGAGCCAATCCAGTCATGGTTCCAGTGGCAAGGTGCATCATTCTTTTGACTGCTCGTTCAATATCTGATTTTCTCTTGTGTGTTTTTAAAGAGAACTCGTTTTTGACAGTGCTGCCATACTGCAAAAGTCCAACCCTTGTTGTATCTGGACCAATGTCTAGAAATTTCAACATGGTGATCAGAAATTCTTTTACTTTTTCAAAGTCATCTGGGCGTACACTACGAGAACTATCAATGATGAAAACAAGGTCCAGTAGCTTGTTGTGGCAAGCACTTCCTATCAGGGAAAAACATAATAGCTGGTTACAATCTGTCATGTGCAGATTAAACAACATACACAGATGTATCAATGTACACAGATGTATCAATTTACACATATTTATCAATTTACACAGATTTATCAATGTACACAGACGTATAAATTTACACAGATGTATCTATGTACACTGACATGTCAATGTACACAAATATAAATGTACACAGATGTATCAATGTACACAATGTACACAGATGAACAAATGTACACAGATGTATCAATGTACACAGATATATAAATCTACACAGATCTATCAATGTACACAGACGTATCAATGTACACAGACATATCAATGTATACAGAGGTATAAATGTACACAGGTGTATCAATGTACACAGATGTATCAATGTACACAGACATATAAATGTACACAGATATATAAATGTACACAGATGTATCAATGTACACAGACATATAAATGTACACAGATATATAAATGTACACAGATGTATAAATGTACACAGATTTATCAATGTACACAGACTTATCAATGTACACAGATGTATAAATGTACACAGATTTATCAACATACACACATTTACCAATGTACACAGACGTATAAATCTACACAAATTTATCAATGTACACAGATGTATCTATGTATGGTGGCTCAGTGGTTAGGACTGATGCCTTGCAGCGTTGAAGTCCTGAGTTTGAATCCACTCTTGCACTCCGTTTTCCCCCACAATCATAAAGACATACTGATAGGTTCTATGTGTCAAATAAATGTGCTTAGATTGTAAGCTCTTCGGGGCAAGGCCTGATGTGAATGCATACATGTAATTGTAAAGCGCCACAAAAGATGTTGGCGCTATATAAATCCACAATAATAATAATAATAATATGTACACTGACATATCAATGTACACAGATATAAATGTACACAGGTGTATCAATGTACACAGATGTATAAAAGTACAGATATATCAATGTACACAGATGTATCAATGTACACAGACGCCGATGTATCAATGTACACATGTATAAATGCACACAGATGTATTAATGTACAAAAGACGTATCAATGTACACAGATGTATAAATGTACCCAGACATATATACATTTATTAACTTACAGATTGTATCAATGTGTACAGATTTGTATCAATGTGTACAGATTTGTATCAACGTGTACAGATTTGTATCAATGTGTACAGATTTATATCAATGTGTACAGCTGAAATAAGTAACCTATAGCTGTATCTCTGAAATCAGTGGGTCACAGACCTATATCCATAGCTGAACAAGCCCAGTGAATTCTCTTGCCCCTGCCAGAGCTGGTAGGAAACTACTGGGTGACCTACCCATAACCTCAGTCAAGAAACCAATTGTTACTCACTGGGAGGGAGAGGCTGCACAAATCAAGAAATGGCAGAATCCTGTACAGTTAAGCTGGCCATTCACGGGCAGATGTTTTTCCGATCGAGGGGTTGGCGGAAAATTCTTCCTGACAGTCGATCGGAAAAACGTACCATAAACGGGATCGATATTTTGAGCAATCCACAGGAATATATCAGATCACTTAAAATGTCTTTACAGATTTCTTCACAACCATTGTGAGATGTGCAACAATTTGCTAGTAAAATATTATTAGATTTATTATTTTTTTGCTTACATTCTCCTCTAAGCTCTCACAGTAACCAATATGTTTATATTTCATGCTCTGATTACATATGATACACAAGCCTTTTTTCAGATATTTGATCTGAACGCAGCAGAATCCAATTGTACTAGGAAACAGTGACTGGATTCTCCTTGAGATTTTAGCACCAGTCCGACATTTTGTATATTATACTGTGACATTAATTGATCAAAATGATTCGCTGCTTGGGACTAAATGGCATCCAATCACATGGCCTGCTGGTTTACTAACAAGAGGGACCAGCCATTGTAACTGAATCCACAATATTTATTCTTTCCTTATTAGAAACAGAAGAATATAAATGAATGAACTAGCTAAATGTGGCACAGGATTAAGAGCGTGGACCATGCTCGAAACGCGTCAGGCGTCTCGCTGTTTGTTTTAATGTTGTTGGAATAAAGCCTTTGTTCTTAATCTGAAGCCGAGGTACCTGGTATTTGCAAGCAGGAATGCGGGTTGATAGTTTTTTAAATGGAAGTATTGCTGTGGATACGGACCGGAGCAAAGGGTCCGATCAATCCCACCCAGACCACCCACTAGGAGGGGTGAGTCTCTGTTGCTAGCTCATGCTATAGTTCAATACCTGTGAAACTGCAAGATTGTTTGGAAAGCATAGTATGCACCCAGGAGACCGGTCTGGGGTATACACACCCAGGCCACCACATATATAGAAGTGAGCTTACCATATGTGTAAATAACGGTTTTAAAGCATGAAAAGTATACCAGGATTATTCCCTATAGCACGGTTATTTTGTGCATTTTGTTGGTACTAAATGTGACACAAGATCTGCAAAAAAAATACAGTAGGGACCATCCATGGTTGGTCCATAATATGAAATATGACCATTGTCTTTAATCATTTTCTTTACGGATTATTTCCCTTAATCACTAAGGGGCATATTTATAAAGGATCGCTGTTTTTGCCATTTCGCTATCGCAGGACATCGCAATGACAAATAGCTCTATTTATAAAATTCATCGCCTTATTTATAAAAACGCTCATTTTCTCCCTTTTGTTTTTTTTTGCAGTTTATCCAGGATTTTTGCCAAACATCATTACTTACTGGAATGTTCCATTAACATGACTATTTCTTACCCAGCACTATGGTATGTTCCCATATTAATGGAACTGGTTTGATAATTAGCTGTAGTTTGCTGAAAATAAGCAATAATAAAAAATGTCCTATTAATGAAATAGAGAAAATTCGCCTTTTGAGATTTACACTATTATATCGTTGGCTGAATAAAACACCAAATGTGTTAGAAAATGTGTTAGACTATTTTTAATAAAAAAGATAGGTGTTCAGTGTGTATTAACCAATTTAATACTACTTTGAAAAACCACCAGGGAGTATTACCTATTTACCATCATATGGGCTGAGCTTTTCCAGCATTATTAGTGCTACTTTTTGCTTTTAATGAAAATTTGCCTTTTTAATAAATTTAATGAAAGGAAAAGTTGAAAGTTTAAAAAATTATGTAAAAGGCTGGTGGGGAAAAAAGCAAAAATAAATATGTCCCTTAGACCCCCATTTGGCTGTATTGGTAAATAAAGAAAATTTAACCTTAAAAAAGCGAAATTGCAGATTGTATTACAGACTAAATAGTCTAACACCCCCCTGAGTACTTATTAGTGTTGAGAAACACTCCACAATGTACTGGCACCTCCATGGACGCATTGGCAGGCTAAATAAATGGCCACAGGCCACTTATGCGTTTTCGCCACCTCAGACTTGGCGAATTGGAATGGCTGAACTTAATGCAAAAATACACTTTTCGCCATTTTATAAATATGCTTGAGTGGTTACCGCAGCAATGTATGGCGAAACGCGAAATGTAGTGGTAATGATCTTTCGACACTGGTTATCACTTTATAAATAGCGAAAAGTCAAAATTAGGAGAAAAGGCTGCGTTAAAGAAGGCGAAAAATTTAATGAACCTTTATAAATATGCCCCTAAGTATAAGACCCTGTCAGCTCCCTGGCTTTGCCTCCTTTAAATGACTAAACAGATATGTAGAGTGTTGGAAGAGCAATAAAAGGCTTTGGGTGTGGAGTTTGGGTTTCTGCCCAGCACAAGTATTCCAGGTTGTTTCCACTTAGCAATCAAAATAGGATGTGAATTGCTTGAAAATAATAAAATGTTCATTTAAGGGGACGAGAGACTTCAGATTAGTTTCCATGTCACCATGGTAGCCTGGTGACACCATGGTGGTAGTTAGTGATACGGGAGAAGACTAATCATTCTAGCAGTTTAGAGGCTGTCAGTAAGAGAGAGACCGGGCGATAGTTGGCTAAACAAGAGGAGTCCAGCGAGGGCTTTTTAAGTATGGGCTTAACATGGGAATGCTTAAAGATGGAAGGGAAAATTCCAGATATAAGGGAGGCGTTGAATATGTGGGTGAGTATAGGGGAAAGCACATGATTACAGTGCTTCAGTAATACAGAGGGCATGGGATCAAGAGGACAGGTTGTGAGCGGACATGATAGATGCAGGCAAGAGAATTTTGAATGGGTCACAGGAACAAAAGATCCAGGAGTAGCTGAGGGAGTTTAGGTCAACATAATCTGAGAGTCATCTCGAGGACCAGAGATCTGCATGCAGATGGACTCCACTTTATGCTGAAAGTAATGTGCAAAGTCCTGGGGAGAGTGCGGAGAAAGGAGAGGGTCAGCGGGAGAGGGGCACAGAAGGGAGTTGAAGATGGAGAACAGGACCATGGAGACATGAGGGGGGACTCTGATCTTGGGACACATGAGGTGGGAGCTCCTGACCTTGGGACACTGAGGGGGGACTCTGCCTTGTGACTGAGGGGGACTCTTGACCTTGGGACACTGAGGGGGGACTCCTGACCATGGACACTTAGGGGGGAACTCTGGGCTTGGGATATGAATGGGGACTCTGGGCCTTGGGACCTGAGTGGGGACTTCTGGGCTTGGGACATTCAATGGGGACTCTGGGCTTGGGACACAACTGAATGGGGACTCTGGCGTGGGACACGAATGGGGACTCTATGCTTGGACACTTGAAGGGGGGGCTCTAGCTTGGGACACTTAGTGGGCACTCTGGGCTTGGGAGACTGAATTGGGGACTCTGGGCTTGGAGGACTGAGGGGGACTCGGGCTTGGACAATTAGGGGGGGCTCTGGGCTTGGGACACTGAGTGGGGACTATGGGCTGGGAAACTGAGAGGGGACTCTGGCTTGGAAACTGAAGGGGACTGACCATGGGAACGAGTGGGGACTCTGGGCTTTTCGGGACACTGAGTGGGGACTTCTGGCTTGGAACACTGAATGGGGACTGCGACGATGGGACACTGAATGGGGACTCGGGTTCGGAAACACTGAATGGGGACATGACCATGGGACACTGAGGGGGGACCTCTGATCTTGGGACACTGAGGGGGACTCTGACCTTGGGACACTGAGGGGGACTCTGAGCTTGGGACACGGAGGGGGGACTCTGACCTTGGACACTGAGGGGGGACTCTGACCATGGGAACTTAGGGGGCTCTGGGCTTGGGACACTGAGTGGGGACTCTGACCATGGGGACACTAGGGGGGGCTCTGGCTTGGGACAATGAGTGAGGACTCTGACCATGGGACACTTAGGGGGGGCTCTGGGCTTGGGACACTGAGGGGGGACCTCTGGACATGGGACACTGAGTGGGGTCTACTGACCATGGGACAATTAGGTAGGCTCTGGGTTGGGGACACTGAGCGGGGACTCTGGCTTGGGACACTGAGGGGGGACTTGACCATGGGGACACTTAGGGGGGGCTCTGGGCTGGGACACTGAGCGGGACTGGGGCTGGGGACACTGAGGGGGGCTCTGAGCTTGGGGCATTGAGGGGGGGCTCTGACCTTGGGACACTGAGGGGGGACTCTGGGTTGAAGACTGAGTGGGGACTCTGAGCTTGAAAAAGACGTGGGGGTCTGGGCTTGGGAACAGAAAAATGAGGAGGGGACTATGGCCTTGGAACACTGAGGGGAACTTGAGCTTGGGACACTAGAAACTGAGGAGGGGACTCTGGGCTTGGGACATGAGGGGGAACTCTGGGCTTGGAACACTGGACACTGAGGGGGGATTCGGGCTTCTAGCACTCATTAATGTAAGGGGTTTAATGACTAGTAAAACTATATTAATTATATAATATACTTGATCTTTGGTATGCCATACATATTGCCAAAATGGCAAATCTCTTAAACTCAGCAAAATATATGGTAGTAGATACGGATGTGGTATGGACACTAGCAACTGAGGAGAGGACACTGGGGGGAACTCTGGGCCTTGGGACACATGAGTGGGGACTCTGGGCTTGAAAGACTGATGGGGACTTGAGCTTGAAACAATGAGTGGGGGCTCTGGGCTTGGGAACTAGAAACTGAGGAGGGGACATATGGCCTTGGAAACACTGAGGGGGAACTCTGAGCTTGGGGACACTAGAAACTGAGGAGGGAATCTGGGCTTGGGACATGAGGGGGAACTCCGGGCTTGGAACACTGGACACGAGGGGGGATTATGGCTGTCTAGCATCATTAATGTAAGGGTTTAATGATAGTAAACTATATTAATTAAATAATATACTTGATCTTTGGTATGCCATACATATTGCCAAAATTTGGCAAATCTCTTAATATCAGCAATATATGGTAGATACGTGATGCTGGTCATGTTGGATGCGGCCATAAGCATAGACATTCTACATTACAGGTATCAATGATAAGTGATTACTTATTTTCAGGGCCCGATTTCCCAGCATCACTATAATTTTTTTTGTTGAATCGGCCCTTGTTTTGATCTGAGAGAATTTTACATTTTAGCTGGTATTGGGGACAGTTGGTATGTGTGAACTGCATGGTGGTAATTAACTATCCAGTGCTGGCTTTAGTGATACTAAGCATGCTCATAAAAGAAAGTCAGGTAAGATGAAATGTTGACGTTCATGCGATCCTGCCGGAACCGCTCTCTCTAGATCTTATTTTCGACGATATGCGACACAAAATCCATCATTTTGCGATCACATGTTGGTGGAATAAAGATCGGGAGAGGCGGTTCCGCCAGAATCGATGAACGCCGCGTGAGCGGTCGGTCGGGTGGTAAGTAATATCGCACATAAGTATGGCCACTTAAGGGCTATTTTAATGTATAGATGAGGCATACCATTTAATGTTCCTTTAGAATGTCAACACTTAGTCACTTACTGTAACATGTCTTCTCATCAGGATTCAGAATGTATCCTTGTTTGCACCTACAAATATAGGAACCTGGTGTATGATGCAAAAGTGATCACAACCCTGACTGGCCGTAGACAGAGATGTGCAGCTGTATTAAAGATAAAGATATGGTGAATCAATACAGGTTTCATTGATAATCAAAGAAAATGTACAAAGAAAACAACAGAAAAAATAATTAAAGGAGCCTATGATATCAACACATTTATCCTGATGATAGGTCCAGAAAACCATTGATTAAAACAATCTATAACTTGTCTTTATAAGCTAATCCTAAGCACATAAATGTTTTGGGTGAAATACTGTGAAATCTTACTTCCCTATCCCCTTCTACCTCCCATGGGACATGCTCAGGGTTTCTTCTAGGAAAAATGGACGAGCTGTCCAATTATCTACTTTGCATTTTCCGTGCTAAGGTAAGGAAGGAATAAAGGACCTGTACAAGGCGTATGGCCCAATAATTTGATCACGAGAAATATCTGATGAATGTACCATGGGAATATTCCTTTTTTTGCAAATACAGGCTCAAAAAGATTGGCCACGTGGGGAAATTCTAGGCAGACCTCTATAGGCATGCGGTTGGTCGTACAAAGATATGTTGGTACTGTTTTAATTTCCAACCTACAGACCAATCTTTACATTCATTTGTAGTGTAGGAATATCAGGCTGGGGGTGGCCCAGTGTGTACCAGTGTATGAACTGCTGAATTTACCAAGTTATTATGGGAAGGGAATACACTTGGTAATAACTTAGAATATACCTGTCAATCAGCAGCTTCTTGGCTATAAATCAGGATAAATGCATTTAGACCATAGTCTTCCTTTAATTTTTTTTTTTGATTGTTTGATAGAAACTTTCGTCCCCGCCATAGAGAACATAGAAAGCCAAGGTTATTTGCAGAGATGAACAGAATATTGTGTCTGGATTCACTCAATATAAGGATTTTAGATATAAAAGTGATACATGAGACAATACATTGATGTCAAGTAAAAAGCGCTGGGGTAGCCAAGGGATAAATCAACCTCTGGTCACGCTCCTTCCATTGTGTCTCTGTTATCCTAATTAGTTTTATTTTGTATTACAACATAGATAAACCAGGGCCTACAAACAGAGCTATAAAACTACTCAGCCTTTCACTGTCATGGTAAAAGTACAGTGTACATTTTTTAAGGACAAGGCAGCTATGGCTGCCTACCAGGTCCATACAGATGTTTCATCTTTACCAGTGAATGCCAACCGTCCCTACAGTTATAGATCATGGGGTAGGAGGTAGAGATTCTACATTCAGGAAATTCCTAATTCTACCAGTTACTGAATTACCTATTATTCAGATGTCCTGCCCCAGGTCCATATGTAATCTACATAAATGTGCCAACTACAATAAATATTAAACCATATTAAAGAAAGTCCTAAATGGTGGCAAAATGGTGTTGCAGAACACCAAGTCTATGTATGTTATAGGAAAGGACCGACCGGTCCCAAACCCCAGCATGGGATATAGTTTTATATATAAATTGTTATCACATCCTAGAGAAGCGTATGTATACCCAGTGCATATTTATATTGGTAAAATATTCTTTCATCGCCAGAAAGCAAAATGACTTTAACAATGTCATTCAGCATTTCTTTCCATGCTAAGTGCCAAGGAAATGACATCATTGCCAAGCATTAGTTTGGTTCCATTTACAGTAGCTGCTGTCTATTACTGTAGTCACTTATTTTAGAATTTCTTGTTGGTAAGTGGCAGTAAATACTGTAAATGTCAGATATAACCCAATGTCCAACAAGGCCCAGTGTTTCTGATGGACTTGTATTTTTAATAAAACACCAATAGGGAACAGTCGTTTCAGTGTTTCCTTTAGGTCATAGATATCGATTGTCAGCAGCCAATAAGGCTTGAGGGAGGTTTGATTTGCAGCATCGCATAGGGTGAAATGAAAAAAAACTCAACATATAACATTCACATAGAAATATCTCAGTGTACATTCCAAGTGAGGTTACAGTCTATATTGTACACCAGGCTGGGGGCTATGAATAGGGCAAATCAGGGTAGGACCTAAGTACAAGGGAGGTGACCTGGTTGACACAGAGGAACTGCACCTATTAACAAAATTTTCTATATTTACAGGTTCATTACAATGAGCTAAATTGAAATAGTGACACAAAAATCCCATTTTTGTTATTATTATCCTACACATTACTGGATACGATTAGACTGCAAAACTTCATGCAGACCCTGTAAATGAGTGTTAGGCTGGTACACATGAAGGGACTACTTGTCCCAACCGAGCGCTCGGCGGGACAAATGTCGTCGGTCGCAGCAAATTTGGCCATGGCCGAAAGTGGCAACGATCGATGGTGCGGTCCCATAGGTAACTGCACCATCGATCGGAATTTACCGACACGTCCGATCCGGACGATCAAGGTCGGTAGGGGCAGCCACACACACCAGCAGATATTTTCGGCCGACCGATTAAAAGTGCCGTGAACTGGACGAAAATATCTGCTGGTGCTACCCAGCCTAAAACCCCCCTACCTATTATTACACCTGATAACGTGTTTTTTCCACTCTACAGACATAAACAAGATGGATACACGGATACCACATTTGGTTGGTTACTGGTCTAGTAAATGGGTGTTGAGTTAAAACCATTAAGAAGAATGAGTGTGTAATTCTACACACATGGATAACCCAATCTCCTGAGCTGAAATGAGATATCTCAAAAGGTTAGAACATTGTACTTACCTGTAATTCATTCCAATTTCTGCTTCATCATGTCTGTTTGGAATGCCATTGTGCTCTGGAGTCCAACCAGGAGAATGAGGATTGAAATCAAGTAAATTTCAGGTGCACGCTTTTAAATTCTAAAGTCAGTGAGGGATGGCGGAACCAGAGGTCGGAAATTTTACATTTAAAGGGACAGTTCAGAAAATTATCAATATTTGTTAAATTGTTAGTTTGTGTAATGCCTTCTTAGTTATTCTACATATTCTCTCCCATTTTGAATAATCGGTTGATTCATACCCTTTGCTGTTCCTTGCTGTTGACATTAGTGAGCTGCCATTTCAGGTTCTAATGCTCCTCTTCTTCCCAGGATGCACCACTTCCTTGGATTTTCCTAACAGTAATTTCTACTGATTGGCTGTTTGGATGGGTCAAACATGCTCAGATCTCTACTGAGCAACTGTATCAACCCAGGCGCTGGGTCAAGGGCAAGACTATAACGGTCTCTACTAGGAGTCCTGCAAACAGGAAGTCAGTATTTCGGTGTGCATTTATTTATACACAGACAAAATGCTGAATGGGCAGGTTAAGGTCATTAGGATGGGAAATAACTGCTCTTTTTTCTGAAAAGCAAGTAGTATTTACACTGAAAATTCCCCTTTAACTTAGTTCTCCATTAAGGGCAATCTTCTTAAAAAGACAACATCAATTAAATAAGTATATGGAGGACCAATATATATAATTAACATTTACATGAATCCAGACACAGTATATAAAGTGTTAATTTCCCTTTTACAGTGAGCAGAAAAATAGCAATATGAGAGCCATTATTTAGGTTAAAAACCTCTTAGAGGGGATTTCCCTGATATGATATTGACGGATAATGTTGTTCTATGTTTTCACATAGAAAGGATATTATAAATAAGGCCTTCTAGCTAGATTGCTTGGAGAGAACGGGAGAGTGCATGTCAATGTATGACATAAACATTGGCTTGCACACAGGCACTCGAGGACTTATTTACTTATCATATCAGAGAACCCAGACACAACACAGCGCACATTATTTAAGCGGCGCAAAACCTCAATCTCTAGCATGAACACATGTGCTCAAAAATGTACATGTTTCATGTGTAACCTTGACTAGTGGAGTTGTCTTCTTCAAAGTAAGGAGGGATTCGTAGTTGCCGGAAAATGGATAAGGAGCCAAGAAGATAACTTTAGAATTGTAATGTGAGGATATGCTGACGGGAAATGCAAGAAACTGTGTCCAACAGGAGATATAAAGATAGAAGGAAGGGAACAAGAATATGGGAGCAGGTAGAAGACTGTGACATAAGAAGATTACACACAGTACCTCATGGTATAAAGAGATTATAGAGATACAAGAAGGGAAAGAACATTGGGAGCAGTAGAAGACTGTGACATAAGCAGATTACACACAGTACCTTATAGTATAGAGATTATAGAGATACAAAGAAGGGAACAGAACTTGGGAGCAGGTAGAAGACTGTGACATAAGAAGATTACACACAGTACATCATGGTATAAAGAGATTATAGAGATACAAAGAAGGGACAGAAACATTGGGAGCAGGTAGAAGACTGTGATAAGCAGATTACACACAGACCTTATAGTATAAAGAGATATAGAGATACAAAGAAGGAACAGAACATTGGGAGCAGGTAGAAGACTGTGACATAAGCAGATTACACCACAGTACCTTATAGTATAAAAGAGATTATGAGATACAAAGAAGGAACGACATTGGGAGCAGGTAGAAGACTGTGACATAAGAAGATACACACAGTACCTCATGGTATAAAGAGATTATAGAGATACAAAGAAGGGAACAGAACATTGGGAGCAGGTAGAAGACTGTGACATAAGCAGATTACACACAGTACCTTATAGTATATATAAAGAGATTATAGAGATAAAAGAAGGAAACAGAACATTGGGAGCAGGTAGAAGACTGTGACATAAGCAGATTACACACAGTACCGTATAGTAAAGAGATGTATTAGAGATACAAAGAAGGGAACAGACATTGGGAGCAGGTAGAAGACTGTGACATAAGAAGATTACACACAGTACCTTATAGTATAAAGAGATTATGAGATACAAAGAAGGGAACAGAACATTGGGAGAGTAGAAGACTGTGACATAAGCAGATTACACACAGTACCTTATGTATATAAAGAGATTAAGAGATACAAAGAAGGGAACAGAACACTGGGAGCAGGTAGAAGACTGTGACATAAGCAGATTACACACAGTAACCTTATAGTATAAAGAGATTATAGATACAAAGAAGGGAACAGAACATTGGGAGCAGGTAGAAGACTGTGACATAAGCAGATTACACACAGTACCTTATAGTATAAAGAGATTATAGAGATACAAAGAGGGGAACAGAACATTGGGAGCAGGTAGAAGACTGTAACATAAGCAGATTACACACAGTACCTTATAGTATAAAGAGATTATAGAGATACAAAGAAGGGAACAAGACATTGGGAGCAGGTAGAGGACTGTGACATAAGCAGATTAACAACAGTACCTTATAGTATAAGAGATTATAGAGATACAAAGAAGGAAACAGAACATTGGGAGCAGGTAGAAGACTGAACATAGAAGATTACACACAGTACCTTATAGTATAAAGAGATTATAGAGATACAAAGAGGGGAACAGAACATGGGAGCAGGTAGAAGACTGTGGCATAAGCAGATTACACACAAGTACCTTATAGTATAAAGATATTATAGAGATACAAAGAAGGGAACAGAACACTGGGAGCAGGTAGAGACTGTGACATAAGCAGATTACACACAAGTACCTTATAGTATAAAGAGATTATAGAGATACAAAGAAGGGAACTGAACATTGGGAGCAGGTAGAAGACTGTGACTAAGCAAGATTACACACAGTACCTATAGTATAGAGATTATAGAGATACAAAGAAGGGAACAGAACATTGGGAGCAGGTAGAAGACTGTGACATAAGCACATTACACACAGTACCTTATAGTATAAAGAGATTATAGAGATACAAAGAAGGGAACAGAACATTGGGAGCAGGTAGAAGACTGTGACATAGAGATTCACACAGTACCTTTAGTATAAAGAGTTATAGAGATACAAAGAAGGGAACAGAACACTGGGAGCAGGTAGAAGACGTGACATAAGCAGATTACACACAGTACCTTATGTATAAAGAGATTATAGAGGATACAAAGAAGGGAACAGAACATTGGGAGCAGGTAGAAGACTGTAACATAAGCAGATTACACACAGTACCTTATAGTATAAAGAGATTATAGAGATACAAAGAAGGGAACAGAACATTGGGAGCAGGTAGAAGACTGTGACATAAGCAGATTACACACAGTACCTTATAGTATAAAGAGATTATAGAGATACAAAGAGGGGAACAGAACATTGGGAGAAGGAGAGACTGTGACATAAGCAGATTACACACAGTACCTTATAGTATAAAAGGATTATAGAGATACAAAGAAGGGAAAAAGACACTGGGGGCAGGTAGGAAGACTGTGGAATAAGCAGATACACACAGACCTTATAGTATAAAGAGATTTAGAGATACAAGAAGGGAACGAACATTGGGAGCAGGTAGAAGACTGTGACATAAGCAGATTACCACAGTACCTTATAGTATAAAGAGATTATAGAGATACAAGAAGGGAACAGAACACTGGGAGCAGGTAGGAGAGACTGTGACTTAACAGATTACACACAGTACCTTATAGTATAAGAGATATAGAGATACAAGAAGGAACAGAACATTGGGAGCAGGTAGAAGTCTGTGACATAAGCAGATTACACACAGTACCTTATAGTATAAAGAGATTATAGAGATACAAAGAAGGGAACAGAACATTGGGAGCAGGTAGAAGTCTGTAACATAAGCAGATTACACACAGTACCTTATAGTATAAAGAGATTATAGAGATACAAAGAAGGGAGGAAGAGAACATTGGGAGCAGGTAGAAGACTGTAATATAAGCAGATTACAACACAGTACCTTATAGTATAAAGAGATTATAGAGATACAAAGAAGGAAACGAACATTGGAGCAGTAGAAGTCTGTAACATAAGCAGATTACACAGTACCTTATAGTATAAGAGATTATGAGATACAAAGAAGGAGGAGAACATTGGGAGCAGGTAGAAGACTGTAATATAGCAGATACACCCAGTACCTTATAGTAAAAGAGGATAGAGATACAAAGAAGGGAACAGAACATTGGGAGCAGGTAGAAGACTGTGACATAAGCAGATCACACAGTACCTTATAGTATAAAGAGATTATAGAGATACAAAGAAGGGAACAGACATTGGGAGAGGTAAAGACTGTGACATGCAGATTACACACAGTACACTTATAGTATAAGAGATTATAGAGATACAAAGAAGGGAACCGAACATTGGGAAGCAGGTAGAAGACTGTGACATAAGCAGATTACACACAGTACCTTATAGTATAAAGAGATTATAGAGATACAAAGAAGGGAACAGAACATTGGGAGCAGGTAGAAGTCTGTGACATAAGCAGATTACACACAGTACCTTATAGTATAAAGAGATTATAGAGATACAAAGAAGGGAACAGAACATTGGGAGCAGGTAGAAGTCTGTAACATAAGCAGATTACACACAGTACCTTATAGTATAAGAGATTATAGAGATACAAAGAAGGGAACAGAACATTGGGAGCAGGTGAGAAGAAGACTGTAATATAGCAGATTACCACACAGTACCTATAGTATAAAGAGATTATAGAGATACAAAAGAAGGGAACAGACATTGGGAGCAGGTAGAAGACTGTAATATAGCAGATTACACACAGTACCTTATAGTATAAAGGATTATAGAGATACAAAGAAGGGAACAGAACTGGGAGCAGGTAGAAGTCTGTGACATAAGCAGATTACACACAGTACCTTATAGTATAAGAGATATAGAGATACAAAGAAGGAACAGAAAATTGGGAGCAGGTAGAAGTCTGTAAAATAAGCAGATTACACACAGTACCTTATAGTATAAAGAGATTATAGAGATACAAAGAAGGGAACAGAACATTGGGAGCAGGGTAGAAGACTGTAATATAAGAAGATTACACACAGTAACTTATAGTATAAAGAGATTAGAGAATACAAAGAAGGGAACAGAACATTGGGAGCAGGTAGAAGTCTGTAACATAAGCAGATTACACACAGTACCTTATAGTATAAAGAGATTATAGAGATACAAAGAAGGAAGAGAACATTGGGAGCGAGTAGAAGACTGTAATATAAGCAGATTACACAAAGTCCTTATAGTATAAAGAGATTATAGAGATACAAAGAAGGGAACAGAACATTGGGAGCAGGTAGAAGACTGTAATATAAGCACGATTACACACAGTACCTTATATATATAAAGAGATTATAGAGATACAAGAAGGGAACAGAACATTGGAGCAGGTAGAAGACTGTGACATAAGCAGATTACACACAGTACACTTATAGTATAAAGAGATTATAGAGATACAAAGAAGGGAACGAACATTGGGAGCAGGTAGAAGACTGTGACATAAGCAGATTACACACAGTACCTTATAGTATAAAAGAGATATAGAGATACAAAGAAGGGAACAGAACATTGGGAGCAGGTAGAAGACTGTGACATAAGCGATACACACAGTACCTTATAGTATAAAGAGATTATAGAGATACAAAGAAGGGAACAGAACATTGGGAGCAGGTAGAAGTCTGTAACATAAACAGATTAACACAGTACTTATAGTATAAAGAGATTATAGAGATACAAAGAAGGAAACAGAACATTGGGGGGTAGAAGACTGTGACATAAGCCGATTACACACAACCTTATAGTATAAGAGATTATAGAGATACAAAGAAGGAAACAGAAATTGTAAGCAGGTAGAAGACCTTTGAAAGATGACAGGGAGAATCTGTGGTTACACACAGTCCCAAACATTTTTTCTTATATAAGTATGGGGAGATCTTTCGTAAACACTCTCTACAACCATGGCCAGCTCTCTTTACTTTAGTACAGGGGGCTGACAATGGGCAAGGGAAATTTTCAAGGAAGTAAACATTTACAGTGGAATATGGCCCATTATCCTTATGTGTGTACCCAGCTATAGTGTGAGAGAATCAAGCACCTGAGAAGGAATGAAGGCAACAGATGGTTAGAACATAATTTATGTGAAGCCTTGGTACACACAAGCAGATTTTTCGGCCCATCTGACTGATATTTCCATGTATCGGTCAGTCAGGTGTGAAAAACCTTAGGTAATTTCGCCGGAGCCCATCAAATATAACTGTGTATTTGTGGTCAACCAGAAAAATTGGATGATGTATTTGCGGGCAGCCACGGCCTCAGTCGCGCCATTCATCCACATCCAGATCGGATTATCGGGTATGTCGGAGGACCACAGCTGACATGTGGTACCTTTTGACTGCACAATTGTTGTGGCTAACTGTCAGCCACTGCTTTTTTTGTTGCAAACCGACATTGATTTGTCCTGGCCAATCACTCGTTAGTGGCAAATAGTTGGTCGGGATGAAAATTTGATGGTGTGTAACCAGCCAAACAGTATTTTTCATTGATTTCAGGATAAGACAATAAGAGCATTCAGGAAATCTTCTAAGCAATTAACATCTTACAAAACAGGAGGTAGGAATATTTGCTCCTACCCACATATCAATAAAATATTTGCATTAAAAGATACATCAGTGGTCCTAAACAGAAGGAGAAACACAGATTAAACTTACCACAGAGTTTATTTTTGAAATACAGATGTCAACGTTTCGATTTGGCAAAATGGCTAAAAGAAAACATGTTCATTGTGAGGTTCACTTCCAATGGTTTTCAAAGTGCTCATGTCAACTCGGCCAACACCAATAGCAAGATGAGGATCCAGAGTTCCTGGCTTTTGCTGCAATTTCAGCACTGGATCTTGCGGCCTTCCATCAGTTACAATCATAGCAATCTAGGCACAAACTTATTTAAGGGCCGAGCTCCTTCAGTCTTGAGAAGGCAAGTTCATAGCATACTGAAGAGCCAATCCAGTCATGGTTCCAGTGGCAAGGTGCATCATTCTTTTGACTGCTCGTTCAATATTGATTTCTCTTGTGTGTTTTTAAAGAGAACTGTTTTGACAGTGCTGCCATACTGCAAAAGTCCAACCCTTGTTGTATCTGGACCATGTCTAGAAATTCAACATGGTGATCAGAAATTCTTTTACTTTTTCAAGTCATCTGGGCGTACACTACGAGAACTATCAATGATGAAAACAAGGTCCCGTAGCTTGTTGTGGCAAGCACTTCCTATCAGGGAAAAACATAATAGCTGGTTACAATCTGTCATGTGCAGATTAAACAACATACACATGATCAATGTACACAGATGTATCAATTTACACATATTTATCAATTTCACAGATTTATCAATACACAGACGTATAAATTTACACAGATTTGTATCTAGTACACTGACAGTCAATGTACACAAATATAAAATGTACACAGATGTATCAATGTACACAATGTACACAGATGACAAATGTACACAGATGTATCAATGTACACAGATTATAAATTACAACAGATCTATCATGTAACAGACGCAATGTACACAGACATATAATGTATACAGGGTATAAATGTACACAGGTGTATCAATGTACACAGAGTATCAATGTACACAGAACATATAAATGTACACAGTATATAAATGTAACAGAGTATCAATGGACACAGACATATAAATGTACACAGAATATAAATGTACACCGATGTATAAATGTACACAGATTTATCAATGTACACAGACTTATCAATGTACACAGATAGTATAAATGTACACAGATTATCAACATTACACACATTACCAATGTACACAGACGTATAAATCTACACAAATTTATCAATGACACAGATGTATCTATGTATGGTGGCTCAGTGGTTAGGACTGATGCCTTGCAGCGTTGAAGTCTGAGTTTGAATCCACTCTTGCACTCCGTTTTCCCACAATCATAAAGACATACTGATAGGTTCTATGTGTCAAATAAATGTGCTTAGATTGTAAGCTCTCTGGGGCAAGGCCTGATGTGAATGCATACATGTAATGTAAAGCGCCACAAAAGATGTTGGCGCTATATAAATCCACAATAATAATAATAATAATATGTACACTGACATATCAATGTACACAGATATAAATGTACACAGGTGTATCAATGTACACAGATGTATAAAAGTACAGATATATCAATGTACACAGATGTATCAATGTACACAGACGCCGATGTATCAATGTACACATGTATAAATGCACACAGATGTATTAATGTACAAAAGAACGTATCATGTACACAGATGTATAAATGTACCCAGACATATACATTTATTAACTTACAGATTGTATCAATGTGTACAGATTTGTATCAATGTGTACAGATTTGTATCAACGTGTACAGATTTGTATCAATGTGTACAGATTTATATCAATGTGTACAGCTGAAATAAGTAACCTATAGCTGTATCTCTGAATCAGTGGGTCACAGACCTATATCCATAGCTGAACAAGCCCAGTGAATTCTCTTGCCCCTGCCAGAGTGGTAGGAAACTACTGGGTGACCTACCCATAACCTCAGTCAAGAAACCACTTGTTACATCACTGGGAGGAGAGGCTGCACAATCAAGAAATGGCAGAATCCTGTACAGTTAAGCTGGCCATTCACGGGCAGATGTTTTTCCGATCGAGGGGTTGGCGGAAAATTCTTCCTGACAGTCGATCGGAAAAACGTACCAAACGGGATCGATATTTTGAGCAATCCACAGGAATATATCAGATACACTTAAAATGTCTTACAGATTTCTTCACAACCCTTGTGAGATGTGCAACAATTTGCTAGTAAAATATTATTAGATTTATTATTTTTTGCTTACATTCTCCTCTAAGCTCTCACAGTAACCAATATGTTTATATTTCATGCTCTGATTACATATGATACACAAGCCTTTTTTCAGATATTTGATCTGAACGCAGCAGAATCCAATGTTACTAGGAAAACGTGATGGATTCTCCTTGAGATTTTAGCACCAGTCCGACATTTTGTAATATTACTGTGACATAATTGATCAAAATGATTCGCTCGTTGGGACTAAATGGCATCCAATCACATGGCCTGCTGGTTACTAACAAGAGGGACCAGCCATTGAACTGAATCCACATATTATTTTCCTTATTAGAAACAGAAGAATATAAATGAATGAACTAGCTAAATGTGGCACAGGATTAAGAGAGTGGACACGACCTGTCGAACGGTTCAGGCGTCTCGCTGTTTGTTTTAATGTTGTTGGAATAAAGCCTTTGTTCTTAATCTGATGAAGCCGAGGGTACCTGGTATTTGCAAGCAGAATGCGGGTTGATAGTTTTTTAAATGGAAGTTTGCTGGGATACGGACCGGGCAAAGGGTCCGATCAATCCCACCCAGACCACCCACTAGGAGGGTGAGTCTCTGTTGCTAGCTCATGCTATAGTTCAATCCTGTGAAACTGCAAGATTGTTTGGAAAGCATAGTATGCACCCAGGAGACCGGTCTGGGGTATACACACCCAGGCCACCACAATATAGAAGTGAGCTTACCATATGTGTAAATAAACGGTTTTAAAGCATGAAAAGTATACCAGGATTATTCCCTATAGCACGGTATTTTGTGCATTTTGTTGGTACTAAATGTGACACAAGATCTGCAAAAAAAATACAGTGGGACCATCCACTGGTTGGTCCATAATATGAAATATGACCATTGTCTTTAATTCATTTTCTTTACGGATTATTTCCTTAATCACTAAGGGGCATATTTATAAAGGATCGCGTTTTTGCCATTTCGCTATCGCAGGACATCGCAAGAAATGCTCTATTTATAAAATATCATCGCTATTTATAAAAACGCTCATTTTCCCTTTTGTTTTTTTTTGCAGTTTATCCAGGATTTTTGCCAAACATCATTACTTACTGGAATGTTCCTAACATGACTATTTCTTACCCAGCACTATGGTATGTTCCCATATTAATGGAACTGGTTTGATAATTAGCTGTAGTTTGCTGAAAATAAGCAATAATAAAAAATGTCCTATTAATGAAATAGAGGAAATTCGCCTTTTGAGATTTACACTATTATACGTTGGCTGAATAAAACACCAAATGTGTTAGAAAATGTGTTAGACTATTTTTAATAAAAAAGATAGGTGTTCAGTGTGTATTAACCAATTTAATACTACTTTGAAAAACCACCAGGGAGTATTAATATTTACATCATATGGGCTGAGCTTTTCCAGCATTATTAGTGCTACTTTTTGCTTTTAATGAAAATTTGCCTTTTTAATAAATTTAATGAAAGGAAAAGTTGAAAGTTTAAAAAATTATGTAAAAGGCTGGTGGGGAAAAAAGCAAAAATAAAAATGTCCCTTAGACCCCCATGGCTGTATTGGTAAATAAAGAAAATTTAACCTTAAAAAGCGAAATTGCAGATTGTATTACAGACTAAATAGTTAACACCCCCTGAGTACTTATTAGTGTTGAGAAACACTCCACAATGTACTGGCACCTCCATGGACGCATTGGCAGGCTAAATAAATGGCCACAGGCCACTTATGCGTTTTCGCCACCTCAGACTTGGCGAATTGGAATGCTGAGTGAACTAATGCAAAAATACACTTTTCGCCATTTATAAATATGCTTGAGTGGTTACCGCAGCAATGTATGGCGAAAAGCGAAATGTAGTGGTAATGATCTTTCGACACTGGTTATCACTTTATAAATAGCGAAAAGTCAAAATAGGAGAAAAGGCTGCGTTAAAGAAGGCGAAAAATTTAATGAACTTTATAAATATGCCCCTAAGTATAAGACCCTGTCAGTCCCTGGCTTTGCCTCCTTTAAATGACTAAACAGATATGTAGAGTGTTGGAAGAGCAATAAAAGGCTTTGGGTGTGGGTTTGGGTTTTTGCCCAGCAAGTATTCCAGGTTGTCCACTTAGCAATCAAAATAGGAGTGAATTGCTTGAAAAAAATAAAATGTTCATTTAAGGGGACGAGAGACTTCAGATTAGTTTCCATGTCACCATGGTAGCCTGGGGTGACACCATGGTGGTAGTTAGTGATCGGGAGAAGCTAATCATTCTAGCAGTTTAGAGGCTGTCAGTAAGAGAGAGACCGGGCGATAGTTGGCTAAACAGAGGAGTCCAGCAGGGCTTTTAAGTATGGGCTTAACATGGGAATGCTTAAAGATGGAAGGGAAAATTCCAGATATAAGGGGGCGTTGAATATGTGGGTGAGTATAGGGGAAAGCACAGATTACAGTGCTTCAGTAATACAGAGGGCATGGATCAAGAGGACAGGTTGTGAGCGGACATGATAGATGCAGGCAAGAGAATTTTGAATGGGTCACAGGAACAAAGATCCAGGAGTAGCTGAGGGAGTTTAGGTCAAAATAATCTGAGAGTCATCTCGAGGACCAGAGATCTGCATGCAGATGGACTCCACTTTATGCTGAAAAGTAATGTGCAAAGTCCTGGGGAGAGTGCGGAGAAAGGAGAGGGTCAGCGGGAGAGGGGCACAGAAGGGAGTTGAAGATGGAGAACAGGCGACGTGGGTTTTGATTTGTTGTTATTTATAAGTTTCGGTAATAGTTCTGTTTTATCAGAAGGGAGCTATCAGCAGGAGCCCAGAGCCGAGACATTGCAGCATGAACTTGTAATAGAGAAAGTCAGCCTTTGTACGGGACTTCTCCACGCATGTTCAGCAGCACGCGTGCACCTGCGTATAAAACGGGAAGTGGGGTTGAGCCACGGACGAGGATGCAATGACTGTGGGAATGCAATGGGGCAAAAGAGTCTATCATGTTAGTCAGGATAGAATTATATCCTGACAGAAGGGAAGAGAGACTAAAGGACAGGGATGAGGCGAATGCCGGGAGATCTATGGATCTAGTATTACGGACAGACACAAGAGTGAACACTAGGTACAGGAAGTGGCCATCCTTTTGAGTACTAGCGTTAATCCATTGCTGAAGATCGAACGAGGAGGTTAAGTGTAGGAAGCGAGAGGGCCTCCAAGAACACGATCTCTAGCCTTAACTTTCCCTATCTTACCTGATTCCTTGCTCTCTTGCTAGGCACTGATGATGGGCCAATTATCCGAAATCGGTCTGAAACTAGCTCTTTGGTTTTGCATTTAGCACACAAAACACTGCTAAAGCCTCTTAGAAGAGGCCCCATGCTCCCCTGGGAGACAGTGTGGGCCGGCCATAGAGATTGCAACTAGATAAGTATAAATTCAAACCCAATGCTAATTCAGGGGTGAGGATCTAGAGGACAGGCATGTTGGAGTTGTCCTTTAACACTGTATACTAAGCAAAATGTGGACAATGCATTTTACTTAAAGGGCATGTCCACCCCCAAAACTATAATCCCCCCAACTACTGGCCCCACCATGTAGTGTAGTTTAATCCTTACCTCACATCCCAGCTCCATAGGGTTCTCCTGTAGTCCCCCCCCAAAGTCCCAAAAACTGACCACCAGGAGGCTAGCAGGTCCATATAGGACACTGCCTGCTACCTGGCCTCCCGGAGATCATTGCCATGCATACTGCAGCCCTTCTCCCCCCTCCCTCTCCCTCCCGTTCTGCTATACCTCCCCCTAGCATAAATCCCCTTTAAAGTAGTAATCCCCCATGTCCCCCAGCCCCAACCGCATAATTTTTATTTTTATAAAGCTCCCCAAACTTTTACTTACCTCTCCGCTTTCCTACGCTGAAGTGAGCTGCCGGCAGCCGCGTCCGTGATTGGCTGCCGCTCAGCCAATCACAGACGCGGCTGCCGGTCCCGCCCCTCTGCTTGCATTTCCTCGCAAGCAGAGGGCCGGGAGCGCGTCGGAGGAAAGAGGGGAGGTAAGTAGAGTTTGGGGGGCTTAAAAACAAAATAAATAATGCGGTTGGGGCTGGGAGCCCATGGGGAATGGCATACCAAAAAGTGAAATTTAGGGTGGACATGCTCTTTAAATAAGACCTTATCAAGCAGATATAAGATTCTGTGCTCTCAGGAAAATAATTACTAAACCCACACTACCTGATATACGGTACTTGAGCTTGAGCTTTACACTGGTTTTAGGGATAGCGTCATATATAAGAAGACAAGGGTTATTTTTGTTTACAATACAGAGAAGACTTAACATTAATGGCTTATAACCAAAACACTATGGTGTAAACAAAAGTGAATTGCTTTTGGCTCAGTGTTAATTTCAATATTTTCCAAGCTGTCGTTTTTACAACTGGTTACAACAGATTTGGAAATAATCCTGATTTGCTTATCTCATTCCGTCCTTTGCATTTCCTCTCAAACTGTACATTCTGCACAAAAGTGACCTTGTTTCTCAAAGATCACGAAACACACTGAAAAGCCCTTTCTATAATACTATCTAACCAGCCATGGTGATACAATGTTCCGGTTAGAACATTTAACCTTTTCCTGTTTCTGCTGAACCAAAAAGTAAAACATTTAAATAAAAGTTTCTCAAATAAAGAGTTTGAAAGTTAAAGCCACAGGCTCTCGTATTTATTTAGGGGGTCGATGTTTGCAGACTTCAGACATATTCCTCTATTCATCTTCCATATGTCTGCACTCGTATTAACTGGGAACACAGACAAGGGTTTTATAGCTGCAAACTAGGTAGATCATTTTTATCATAAGGTTCAGCAGGTTGTATCCTGTGTTTTATTGATTTGGGATACTTAAGCTTTATTTTCCTGTCAAATGATAGAAATATATGTTGGAACATGTGTTCATTTCTAGCACCCTTGCTGAACTGCATGACCAGTGCAATTCAGGAAATGCTTAGTAGAGATGTCCGAACTTCACAAAATCCGGTCCGCTCGAGGATCCGCGAATTTTCGAAAAAATTCGAAAATCCACGAAATCCGCGAGCGGACCCATTAAAATGAAAAATACCCTTGAAATTACGAGTTTTCTTGTATTTTCTAAAATTTTCGAAATTACGGGTTTTCGTGTATTTTTGAAAATTTTCGAAAATATGTATTTTCGAAAATACGAGTAATCCTCGTAATTTCAAAAATTTTCGAAAATACGTAGTTATGAAAATAAGAGAAATCCTTGCATTTTCGAAAATTTTAGAAATTATGTGTTTTCTCGTATTTTCGAAAATTTTCGAAAATACGCGAAAACCCGTAATTTCGAAAATTTTCGAAAATATGAAAAATCCGCGAATCTGAAGTTCGCAAGGGAGAAAATCCGGAAAAACCCGCCGTTCGCGAACGGGATAAATCCGCGGCGGATCCGGGTTCGGATCCGCGAACCGGCCATCCCTAATGCTTAGCTCTCGGAACAGATCAATGTTTATTTTATTTAAACTTACATGGGATCCTTTCTTTTTTCCCTGTTACCGGTCCACTACTATGGACAATATCAAATAATGTTCATAGTTTTAAAAACCATCAATAACTCTTTACTCCCACAACGAAATTCGCTTACAAGCCTGACCACTGATGGAAACATCGTCCAACCCTCTATGTCATTCAGTTTAGCAAATATCTGTAGACAAAGTTCATGATTGTAGCTTGTATACAAAGCATCCAGTCAAATCCCAGCCCCTCTCATACTCACCAGACTGTGCACAGAAGCTAAAGATGGTAAAGGGCAATGTCTTGACAAAGAATATTATTTTTAAACATCACAAAACTTTGCATATGACACATAAAACCAACAGAGCCCCCTACCTACTTCCACACATGGATCAAAGAAGTGGAGTCAGTCTCTTATCCCCACTGAGAAGAGACATTTGCAGTCAGGGTTTATTTTGGAAGATGCTTGCTTTCACTAGAAAGAGTTCTTTGAGTAACGAAAACCGTTTGGTGTTTAAGTCAAATCTCCCAGACCTTTCTAAAATAAAAATTGTCACAAAGAACAGAACAGACCTTTTATAGCCAGAGAATTCAGCGGTAAAGCTCTTTGAGGACAGACATTGGGGGGAGCTGATAAGTATTACAGTATAAAGGAAATAGTATTTTGCTAATAAAGATAAGAAACATTGGTACCATTATAAATTACTGGACATAGGGTTCTTACATAGACATGTTTATCTTACACACCTCCTTGACAGATCCTGGTCTAGCTTCTACAGTACATAAAATTCATTGCTTTTCCTAATCTACCCATCTCCCAATCCACTGATTTCATAGACTCTTTGCATCAGGCTTTACAATGTATTTATTAAATAATACATTACAAGGCTATAAAGGGTCAAAACAGCTTCTTTTCCAGCCTATTCACCAGAACATGGTCTTTTCCACTTACTAAGTAGTGCTGCTTGTGCATCATTTTCATTTCTTTGGGCTGTAACTGCTCCTGACTGACGCTTTTCCCATGCACTCACGCACATGAACAGCAATAGTGCAAATAGGCAGGACTTGTGCAGGATCATGTCTGGAAGAAATTCGCAAACTGATTGTTATATTTAATTTCCACAAGATGAAATGAGATAGTTCTCTATTACATAATTTAATAGATTGATAATTTACAGGATTGATAACTTCCATTCCATACACATCGTTTCAAAGGAAATAAAGTCCTTCAGTTGGGAACAATGAATGTCAAGGTGCACTAATCTAGTCAATCCTCCCCATGATTGGATTACAGTACATGGGTTAAAATACCCCCTGACAAATGTTCCACCCCTATATTCACAATATTTCAATACTTACCTTTCTCCTTCGATATTTACCTTGAACCTCCTCCACCGCACTGTATCTGCCTGTTTTATGGCTTTACCATCAGCCACCATAAGTCACTGGCCGTGACTGACAGCTAGCACCCAGAAGAGAGGCGAAGGACTGGCGGATTTTAAGGTAAATATCTTTTTCAGGAACCCTGAGGAGAAAGGTAAGTATTGTAAAAGTAGGGTTTGGGGGGATTATTGTTGTGCTGTAAAAAGTTAGTCGTAGGTAAATGTGGCATTTAAAGGGCAACTATAGTGTCCAAATTCAAACTTTTAAAAACCTCATACTATTAAACTATAATTCCCCCTATCCTGCTACATGTTTCTATTCCAATGCGTCCACCTAGTTTTAATGATCCAGAGGGAGGAACTGTCAATCAAAGTGAATGGCATGTATAGTCACGCCCTCCTACTGATTTGAATTACCATACCCACGGTCCTCCCTATGAAGTAAATTACCATATCCTTCTAACTATGGGCCATATTCAAAAAGGACATTAATGATCGTTAAAGACGCGGTATCGCTTTTTAGCGATACCGCGTCTTTAACGATCATTAATGTCCTATAATTTTAACGTTTGTTAATTTACAATCGTTATCATGAATAAACGAAATGAATAATTTTAGCTCCTGGGTTTCTTACCTATGGTGTTGTGTAGCCATCCATAAATAGTACAGACATGTTTATATAACAGATAAAAGAAAATAATAGATTTTTGTTTACATTTAGCTTTACTAAATGTCCTCTCAAACAGCAGATAGGGAATGTTATGGGTTGTATACTGAAAACATGCAGCAAGGCTGTCAGAATCAATGCAGTGTAAATACAGGTTGTAATGAATACAGCCCTGCTACTTACATTAATTATTAAGTGTCCCCCAATTATGAGATGATCTGATAATTAAATTTATATCCACTTACAATATAAGCTTATTATAAAATAAAGATATACTAACAAATGCAAATCACAGTTTATTCCTGTGCTGTGCTGAGCAGGGAAATGATTCCTCTATTGCCCCAGATCACTGTGTAGCCAGGAAAAAACAACTTGGATACCTCATTATACAGAAAGTGAATGATTGGGTAATCCACTGGAATGGCGGCAACTAAAGAGTTAATATATTATATATTACTATGTTATGTATTACTATGTTATATATTACTTTGTAAGCTTATAAGTAAAAAGACATTACGAATGCTGCAACAAAAATCAAAAGTTTATTGCAAGCACTTTCTGTGCATTTACTTTAAGGTAACAGGCATAAAAAGACATCTATACTGAAACAATAGTTATCTTTAGATATCCAATCTGAACCATCTTCTGGTTAGTGGAGGTTTTGCTATAACTGGGATGGAGAAAGTGTCCATGCAAATCATGTGAATTGCATGTTGGGAAATGCCCTCTTCCAATGCTGCCACATAGTGATTACTGAGCATGCTTGCCCTTATAGATAGCCAGGCCAGATGGAAGGAGGTGTCGGTTAAGAGAGGGAGGATAGATACTGAGCCTGAGCAAATAAATTACTTTATTGAAGAAAGGCAACGACACACAAACCTCATAGTAAGTGCTACTTACATGTATTAATTTATAGATTAAGATGAAGCAAAGTCATTTTTTCACTATAGTTGTCCTTTAAGGTTAAACTTCTACACGGGAACAAAAAATCAGCCCCCTCCTAGCTGCTGTAAAATGCTAGGTTCTCACCACTAGGAGTACCGCCAATATCTAGAAAACATACTCACATAGCCCTGCGCTGGTCCTGCCCCCTCCCTTGGGCTAGCGAGTCATGCCCTGCACCGCCTATGGAAAGAAATGCTTCATGCAGAGGGTCTTCCCATAGGATAGTCCAACAGCCAAGAAAAGGGGTCAGAGCCGGCCCAGAGAGGGAGAAATGTAGTTTTCTGGATATCATCTGTACACCCTATGAGGACATAACATTCCTGGGCACAGCATATAGAAGGAGGGATGATTTATCCCTTTAGTTCCCCTTTATTCAGCAATGATTTGTGATTAAGGAAAGAGAAACTGAGCCTGTAACAAAGTGATACTAGATACATAAATGAACCAGCTGGTAATGTCTTGATGTCAGGTGATCATTCTTCTATAAGATTTTTCTGACTTTGAGCCCGTGTCTCTGGACACTGATACAATATAAAAGTTAATTGGGGAATTGCCACGGTAAAAGTAGTTTTCAGCCTTGATGTCTTTTAATTAAAAACAGAACATTCTACTAATGTAATGCAGTTTGATCATCTCCAGTTTGATATTGTGCATGTTTAGCAGCTTGGACGGCTCAGTTTAAATCCAGTTCTTTATATAAGCTGTTGTGAAATATTTGGCAAGAAGATATTTTCCCCCCAAGTGATTTCAATAAACTCCTGAGGAATAGTAACAAATGGAACCAATCGGATGTAGACGGGTAATGGCAAAGCAGAATTTTCTCTCCAGCAACCCAATCGGGCAGAGACTGCTGGGAGGTTCTACGTGCCTGGACACTGTACAGTAGATAGTATGATATTGTATGGGGACTAGGAAAGGGCATTCATTATATTTTGTTTGTTTGGATATTCTGCCTATGCACGGACAGGGAGATGAATAATCTTTCCCAGGTTTGCTTACTTTCCTTTGATTCGGCGATGCAGTAATGCTTGCAAATGATTTGTTCATTGCAGGAGAGAAGGGAAGTAAGTAGCGAAGGGTTGCGGGTGTTTTTATGCCCTGAGTTAATATCAGGGTTTATCAATAAAAGTTTATCAATAAAAGTTCTGGTTAAAAATGGTGCTAATTTTTACCCAACCAATCACATGTTAGCTTTCAAATGATAAATATATATGATTGGTTGGGGAAAATTAAGTACCATTTTAACGATAAAAACTTTATTGAATCTCCCTATGTTAAGCTTTGTGCTAAATAATAGCTTTTAATACAGCCCTAGACACATTTTTTTTGTACCTACGCTATGCCACAGACTCAAATGTTTAGACCTGTCCAATGGGAGAAATCCCAATTACTGGGGCATGTGGATAATGTCACACACAATAGATAAAAAATTGGGCTGTTGTACATCCATATTATAGTGCAACTTGAGACCAAAAATATAATACTTATAATTACATTGAAGGTTTGACCAAGCCTTCTGGGAAATTGTACTCCACCCAGAGTTAGGTCATGTGCTCGTTTGAGCAAAGTACTTTATAGAGAGTCAGCTTTAAGCATCCAGGTCACACAGGAGAAGCTGTCAGCTCATGTAGCCGAAAAGGCAAGTACCAGTAGGTTAGGCAAGTACCAGTAGGTTAGGACTCAGTTAAAGAAAACAACCTTGATGTGGTTGACTGGGCTTAAAATAATTTGTCCAAATTATTGAACTAATTGATTTTATTTATCCAGGGTTAAGCAGGCTGTTTGTAGCAGCAACCTTATGGAGGTATAGCAAATCTATCTATTATCTATAATATCTATAATCTATTATTTGCATGTGGATAATGTTTTAGGGGTTACAAAAAGATAAAAGAACATAATGGCACATACAATATATAAATACATTGATAGCAGGGAAAATTCAAACACCCACAAACTTTCGGGCCACAGTCAATTAGCGCAGGTTTCTGTACAGTGGTAAACACGCTCCTTATCTGACCATGATGCAGTTAATCTTCCAAATTGATTGCTGCATCACAGAATCTCAGTATTGCGTAAAAAAAAAGCGCTAAACGATATTGAATAGAAAGTCCAATAATTTCCCATAATCAGAGCAATTTCCAGAAAGCAGCAATACACAGTTCCCTGAGATTATGTCATTCTAACTCATTTGAAGGTAGCACAGGATTTGCGGTGGCTCAAAAGGGTAAAGGGGCTATTTAATGAGAGCCAGTATTGCCCTCTATTGCCTCCTCTAGGCAATGTACTGAGCATAGCGAATGAGGTTAAGTTTGTCTTAAAGAGACATTATTGGCTAGGGAAAATAGCTTGTGGCGGTTGAGCAACATAGTTTTTGGCACGTGTGTTGACGTGACTTTAAGACGGAAAAAGCCGATAACAGCTCTCTGTACATAACCCTGTGTAGCCGTATACATTATGCTACCATTGCATATTACAGCATGGATGAGATTAGAATATGTCTGCAATATGCCAAGACAACCGCATACACTCAACAGACCAACCTTGTACTTTCTTTATGGGGAAAGGCAGCCAGGTAAGTGTACACATGCCAATTGCAATAGCTTCCTCCACTAAAGTAAAAGGAGCCTGGATGATCCGATGGAAATTTTCCATTGTGGAGGTTTGTTTTAGCCCCATATAATGGATATGCGTAAATCCCCTGAATAGATATAAACAACAGTCTATTGACTCTTTAAAGAGATATGTCCTCCTGTGGACAACAGACCATCAATTTCTTCCACTATAAAAACAAATATTCAGGAAAATTATCACAAAGAGTTAATTAACAGTTCATGTCTCACCTTTCTACGTCCTCTGGTTCCTGAGCTGTTAGCAGAAAAGCATACGCCATTTATAATGAAAGTCCCACCCCTTTTTCACTACTGTCCAATCACACTTCAAGGACTAATTACTTTAAATACTACTTCTATTAGTAAATCACACCGCAAACCTCAATCTGTACCAACTCCCCTACCAGGCTGTCAAATTAACTTTGCAATGTGCTTCACTGCTAGGAAAAGCACTAGAAAAAAAATGCTTGCCCACAGTGGGCAAAAAAGGGAATAAACCAAAATACAGCTGTGAATATCTCAGGAATATATCAGGAACCATAGTTCACAGAACCATGGGCCATATTTACTAACCCATCATATCATTGAGTGTTTAGGCAAATGAAGTCTCATTATAGACTGTTGTCATCATTTCTGCAGTTTTCTCGTTCTGTGGGACATACAAGGACATCCAGTTTATACTGTAAATTGTGGAAACTACACCCCACTATTAGGAAAATGCAGCACATATCCGCTATTGTAAAACCCACGCTATCTGATGTATTATGGGAATGAGAATAAAGGTTCGTACACACGCTCAATTTGCGAACGAGCAACGTCGAGCGCTACAAACGACGAACGGCCATTTCGGCCGAGAATCATCCATGTGTATGGGTTCAGTCTGGGGTTGTTCGTTGATCCACCTGGCAGATCGGTGAATGATCCCAGACCGAACGCATACACATGGACGATTCTCTCCCGAAACAGCCATTGGTCGCGTGTAGCGCTCGGCCGACGGGGGTTGTTGCTCTGTTAACAGATAAACAAAACCGTCTATGTAAAAATCCGATTTCAATCCGATTGAATCTGAAATTACCTAATAATCTATCACAATAACATGTTCCTAAGATGCAAAGTGATTAAAGCATTGCGGGATCTTGGGCAGGAGCGCGGGTTAAGGATATCTCCCCAATATGATAAATTTGCTAGAACATGCAGTCGCCATTTTAGGTTTGCTGCTTTGACACTTCAAAAATACATTGGTGGAAATTTACAGTTGCTATAACTCTGCACTTTACCCACAATGCATATTTAATAACTGCATTCCAGATTGCAATTCTGTCTACCGTTGTGACTTTCAGGCCTATGTAACAAAAATTCTAATCGTTAAAAATAGTGCTAATTTTGCCTCAACCAATCAGATGTTATGCACCACTTGAAAGTGGTTGGGGCAAAATTAGCACTATTTTTAACAATAAAAACTTTTGTCATATAGGCTTGTTTGTGTTGAAAAAACATAAAGGGAGATGTAATGAAAGTTTTTCAGGGTTATTCAATAAAAGTTCTTATCGTTGAAAATGGTGCTTATTTTGCCCCAACCAATCAGATATTAGCTTTCAAATGGTAAATAATATCTGATTGGTTGGGGCACCATTATTAACGCAAAAGAACTTTTATTGAATCTCCATATCTTTAAAAATGGTGGTAGTTTTGCCCCAATCAGATGTTACTGTATCTACCATTTGAAAGCTAACATTAAAGGGCATGTCCACCCTCATTTTTAACTTTTTATATACTGTAGGGCATGTCCCCCCACCCCCAACTGTTATATTCTGACATTGCAAATTGCTACCCATCTCATCTCTAATTACAGCACCTCGTTCCCACGCCATTCTGGTCCGGCTCCCCTGCCCGCCGGAAATACAAGCAGGGAGCCAGACCAGCAGCCGCGGCTGTGATTGGCTGAGAGCCAGCCAATCACAGCCGCGGCTGCCATCAATGCAGATTGGTGCTGGAACGAGGTGCTGTAAGTAGAGATTAGAAGCAAATTTTTATGCCAGAATATAGCAGTTGGGGTGTAAAAAGGAGATTACGCTACAGGAGTAGCAGCCAGGGAGGGAGGGAGGAGGGGAAAAGGCTCCACTGGGCATGCCAGCAGCCTCTTAGAGGACACAGCAGAGGCAGAGACCTTTTGGACATGAAGAAAGCTCCTACCCTACAGTTTCCTGGACTTTGAAGAGGCACTACATGAGAACCATAAAGAGCAGGGATGTAAGGTAAGGATTTTTTTAAATTGTACAGTGGAGCCAGTAGTTGGTGAATTTTTAATTTGGGGGGTGGACATGCCCTTTTATTCACTATTTGAAAGCAAAATAAGCACAATATTTAACCATATGATCTTTTAATACATCTCCCTAATAGTTTTTATTAAATTATTATTAAATTGTGGGTGCATTGCGAAAACTTGCAGCCATCGCAAATCCTCTTAAGGCTAGTGTGACTTTAAGATTGCTGCTCTCAGTAAATTCCTTATATTGCTGGCAGCCAGGGAATGCTGGGAGTTCTAGTTTTCAAACATCTGGAGGGCCCCACGTTCGACATCACTGGTGAACTACAACTGCAACACTCAATAACAATATATGTTGGAAGCGCAATATCTTTATCTTGTTTTATAATGCAATCCTAGGCAACCAGATTGTAAACACAGCAAGGCTGTCAGAAATCATAGACAATAGCTTGATGTAGAATGATATGAATTGATGAAGCATATTTATTATTTCTCATCTACATGCAGCATGGCAGCGCCTATTTATCAACTAGTTATTACATATGAAACTGTTGGGAGTATTTACAGTCAAGGATTAAAATAACTGATTAATAACTATTACCCACTGATATTACATAAAAGAAATGATGGGTTCTGAGTTATTAACAGACATGTTTTATTGGGTTATTTTGATGGTGAGAATTCCCGTGACTTGTGTTTTATTCATTTCTATCCCATTTATACAAGGGAGAAACTATGGAAAATCGGGGAGGGAATGTAAGAAGTTTGCAGGGCTGTGAACTAAGTTAAGTCAGGGTATGTTTTACTTGAACATTAGCTGGAATTTCGCAGAGGGGCGAGTATGAGCAAATCTGGCCAATCAATGGACTTTTTTAGGTTAGTGTTATTTGCTTGTGAAGTGAGTTCTTTAGGTAATGGATACAATGTGATCCACGTCAGTACCTAGACAATACCATCATGTCAGTACCCGGACAATACCATCTTATCAGTACCCGGACAATACCATCTTATCAGTACCCGGACAATACCATCATGTCAGTACCCAGACAATACCATCATGTCAGTACCCAAACAATACCATCATGCCAGTAACCGAACAATACCAACATGTCAGTACCCAGACAATACCATCTTGTCAGTGCCCGGACAATACCATCATGTCAGTACCCGGACAATACCATCATGTCAGTACCTGAACAATACCAACATGTCAGTACCTGGACAATACCATCATGTCAGTAGCCGGACAATACCATCATGTCAGTATCTGGTCAATGCCAACATGTCAGTACCTAGACAATACCCTCATGTCAGTACCCGAAAAATACCATCATGTCAATACCCAAACAATGCCATCATGTCAGTACCCAAACAATACCAACATGTCAGTACCCAGACAATACCAACATGTCAGTACCCGGATAATATCAACATGTCAGTACCCGGACAATACCATCATGTAAGTACCCGGATAATACCATCATGTCAATACCCGAACAATACCAACATGTCAGTACCCAGACAATACCATCATGTCAGTGACTGGATAATACCATGTCAGTACACAGATAATACCATCATGTCAGTACCCCAACAATACCATCATGTCAGTATCTGAACAATACCATAATGGCCGTACCGGTACAATAACATGATGTCAGTACCCGGACAATACCATCATGTCAGTACCCGGACAATACCACGATGCCAGTACCCAGACAACACCATCATGTCAGTACCCAGACAATACCATGATGTCAATACACATGGGAGCAGGTGTAGAGTCTGTAACATAAGCAGATACACACAGTAACTTATAGTATAAAGAGATTATCGAGATACAAAGAAGGGAAGAGCAATTGGGAGCAGGTAGAAGACTGTTATAAGAGATTACACAAAGTACCTTATAGTATAAGAGATTATAGAGATACAAAGAAGGGGAAAGAACATTGGGAGCAGGTAGAAGACTGTAATATAGCAGATTACACACAGTACCTTATAGTATAAAAGAGAGTATAGAGATACAAAGAAGGGAACAGAACATTGGGAGCAGGTAGAAGACTGTGACATAAGCAGATACACACAGTACACTTATAGTATAAAGAGATTTAGAGATACAAAGAAGGGAACAGAACATTGGGAGCAGGTAGAAGACTGTGACATAAGCAGATTACACACAGTACCTTATAGTATAAAGAGATTATGAGATACAAAGAAGGGAACAGAAACATTGG
Source organism: Hymenochirus boettgeri (assembly GCA_019447015.1). Classification (NCBI taxonomy): domain Eukaryota; kingdom Metazoa; phylum Chordata; class Amphibia; order Anura; family Pipidae; genus Hymenochirus; species Hymenochirus boettgeri. The sequence goes on from CM033474.1 coordinate 245,598,876, forward strand.
GAGCAGAGAAGACTGTGACATAAGCAGATACACACAGTACTTATAGTATAAAGAGATTATTAGAGATACAAAGAAGGGAACAGAACATTGGGAGCAGGTAGAAGTCGTAACATAAACAAGATTACACACAGTACCTTATAGTATAAAGAGATTATGAGATACAAAGAAGGAAACAGAACATTGGGAGCATGGTAGAAGACTGTGACATAAGCAGATTACACACAGTACCTTATAGTATAAAGAGATTATAGAGATACAAAGAAGGAAACAGAACATTGTAAGCAGGTAGAAGACCTTTGAAAGAGGACAGGAGAATCTGTGGTTACACAACAGTCCCAAACATTTTTCTTATATAAAGTGTGGGGAGATCTTCGAAAACACTCTCTACAACCATGGCCAGCTTCTCTTTAATTTAGTACAGGGGGGCGACAATGGCTAAGGGAAATTTTCAAGGGAAGTAACCATTTACAGTGAAATTGGCCCATTATCCGTTATGTGTGTACCCAGCTATAGTGTGAGAGAATCAAGCACATGAGAAGAATGAAGGCAACAGATGGTTAGAACATAATTTATGTGAAGCCTTGGTACACACAAGCAGATTTTTCGGCCCATCTGAATGATATTTCCATGTATCGGTCAGTCAGGTTGAAAAACCTTAGGTAATTTCGCGGAGCCCATCAAATATAACGTGTATTTGCTGGTCAACAAGAAAAAATTGGGATGTATTTGCGGGCAGCCACGGCCTCAGTCGCCCATTCATCACTCAGATCGGATTATCGGGTATGTCGGAGGACACAGCTGACCATGTGGTACCTTTGACTGCACAATTGTTTGTGGCTAACTGTCGCCACTGCTATTTTTTGTTGCAACCGACATTGATTTGTCCGGCCAATCACCGTTAGTGGCAAATAGTTGGTCGGATGAAAATTTGATGGTGTGTTACCCAGCCAAACAGTTATTTTTCATTGATTTCAGGATAAGACAATAAGAGCATTCAGGAAATCTTCTAAAGCAATTAACATCTTACAAACAGGGAGGTAGGAATATTTGCTCCTACCACCACATATCAATAAAATATTTGCATTAAAAAGATACATCAGTGGTCCTAAACAGAGGAGAACACAGATTAAACTTACACAGAGTTTATTCTAAATACAGATGTCAACGTTCGATTTGGCTAAAAATGGCTACCAAGAAAAAACATGTTCATTGTGAGGTTCACTTCACTGGTTTTCAAAGTGCCATGTCAACTCGGCCAACACCAATAGCAAAGATGAGGATCCAGAGTTCTGGCTTTTGCTGCAAATTTCAGTACTGGATCTTGCGGCCTTCCATCAGTTACAATTCATGCAACTAGGCACAAAACTTATTTAAGGGCCGAGTCCGTTCAGTCTTGAGAAGGCAATGTTCATAGCATACTGAAGAGCCAATCCAGTCATGGTTCCAGTGGCAAGGTGAATCATTCTTTTGACTGCTCGTTCATATTTGATTTCTCTGTGTGTTTTTAAAGAGAACTCGTTTTTGACAGTGCTGCCATACTGCAAAAGTCCAACCCTTGTTGCTCTGGACCAATGTCTAGCAATTTCAACATGGTGATCAGAAATTCTTTTCTTTTCAGTCATCTGGGCGTACACTACGAGAACTATCAATGATGAAAACAAGGTCCAGTGCTTGTTTGGCAAGCACTCCTATCAGGGAAAAACATAATAGCTGGTACCAATCTGTCATGTGCAGATTAAACAAACATACACAGATGTATCAATGTACACCGATGTACAATTTAACAATTACAATTTACACAGATTTATCAATGTCACAGACGTATAAATTTACACAGATGTACTATGTACATGACATGTCAAGATACACAAATTAAATGTACAGATGTATCATGGACACAATGTACACATGTGAACAAAATGTACACAGATGTGATACAATGTACACAGATATGAAATCTGAACAGATCTATCAAGTACACAGACGTAATCAATGTACACAGACATATCAATGTATACAAGGACGGGGTGATAAATGACACAGGTGTATCAATGTACACAGATGTATCAATGTACACAGACATATAAATGTACACAGATATACTAAAGTAAGTGATAAGTACGACATATGCAGATATATAAATGTAACACAGATGTATAAATGTACACCAGATTTATCAATGTACACAGACTTATCAATGTTACACAGATGTATAAATGTACACAGATTTATCAACATACAAACATTTCCAATGTACACGACGTATAAATCTACACAAATTTATCAATGTACACAGATGTATCTATGTATGGTGGCTCAGTGGTTAGGACTCGATGCCTTGCAGCGTTGAGTCCTGAGTTTGAATCCACTCTTGCACTCCGTTTTCCCCCACAATCATAAAGACATACTGATAGGTTCTATGTGTCAAATAAATGTGCTTAGATTGTAAGCTCTTCGGGGCAAGGCATGATGTGAATGCATACATGTAATTGTAAAGCGCCACAAAAGATGTTGGCGCTATATAATCCACATAATAATAATAATAATATGTACACTGACATATCAATGTACACAGATATAATGTACACAGGTGGTATCAATGTACACAGATGTATAAAAGTACAGATAATCAATGTACACAGATGTATCAATGTACACAGACGCCGATGTATCAATGTACACATGTATAAATGCACACAGATGTATTAATGCTACAAAAGACGTATCAATGTACACAGATGTATAATGTACCCAGGACATATATACATTTATTTTTAAACGATTGTATCAGTGTACAGATTTGTATCAATGTGTACAGATTTGTATCAACGTGTACAGATTTGTATCAATGTGTACAGATTTATATCAATGTGTACAGCTGAAATAAGTAACCTATAGCTGTATTTGAATCAGTGGGTCACGAACCTATATCATAGCTGAACAAGCCCAGTGATTCTCTTGCCCTGCCAGAGCTGGTAGGAAAAATATGGGTGACATACCAAACCTCAGTCAAGAAACCAATGGTTACTCACGGGAGGGAGAGGCTGCACAAATCAAGAAATGGCAGAATCCTGTACAGTTAAGCTGGCCATTCGGGAGATGTTTTTCCGATCGAGGGGTTGGCGGAAAATTACTTCCTGACATCGATCGGAAAAACGTACCTAAACGGGATCGATATTTTGAGCAATCCACAGGATATATAAGATCACTTAAAATGTCTTTACAGATTCTTCACAACCATTTGAGATGTGCAACAATTTGTAGTAAAATATTATTAGATTTATTATTTTTTGCTTACATTCTCCTCTAAGCTCTCACAGTAACCATATGTTTATATTTCATGCTCTGATTACATATGATTACACAAGCCTTTTTCAGATATTTGATCTGAAACGCAGCGAATCCAATTGTACTAGGAAACCAGTGACTGGATTCTCCTTGAGATTTAGAAAAGTCCGACATTTTGTATATTATACTGTGACATTAATTGATCAAAATGATTGCGCCTGTTGGACTAAATGGCATCCAATCACATGGCCTGCTGTTTACTAACAAGAGGGACCAGCCATTGTAACTGAATCCACAATATTTATTCTTCCTTATTAAACAGAAAGAATATAAATGAATGAACTAGCTAAATGTGGACAGGATAAGAGGGTGGACCATGCTCGAACGCGTCAGGCGTCTCGCTGTTTGTTTTAATGTTGTTGAATAAAGCCTTTGTTCTTAATCTGACGAACCGAGGTACCGTATTTGCCAGCAGGAATGCGGGTTGATAGTTTTTTTAAATGGAAGTATTGCTGGGATACGGACCGGCGCAAAAGGGTCTCGACAATCCCACCCAACCACCCAATAGGAGGGGGGGTCTCTGTTGCTAGCTCATGCTATAGTTCAATACCTGTGAAACTGCAAGATTGTTTGGAAAGCATAGTATGCACCCAGGAGACCGGTCTGGGGTATACACACCCAGGCCACCACATATAAGAAAGTGAGCTTACCATAGTGTAAATAAAAAACGTTTAAAGCATGAAAGTATACCAGGATTATTCCTATAGCACGGTTATTTTGTGCATTTTGTGGTACTAAATGTGACCAAGATCTGCAAAAAAAATACAGTAGGGACCATCCATGGTTGGTCCATAATATGAAATATGACCATTTCTTTAATCATTTTCTTTACGGATTATTTCCCTTAATCACTAAGGGGCATATTTATAAGGATCGCTTTTTGCCATTTCGCGATAGCGGAAATCGCAATGAAAATAGCTCTATTTATAAAATTCATCGCCTATTATAAAAACGCTCATTTTCTCCCTTTTGTTTTTTTTTGCAGTTATCCAGGATTTTTGCCAAACATCCTTACTACGGAATGTTCCATTAACATGACTATTCACCCAGCACTATGGTATGTTCCCATATTAATGGAACTGGTTTGATATTAGCTGTAGTTTGCTGAAAATAAGCAATAATAAAAAAATGTCCTATTAATGAAATAGAGAAAATTCGCCTTTTGAGATTTACACTATATATCGTTGGCTGAATAAAACACCAAATGTGTTAGAAAATGTGTTAGACTATTTTTAATAAAAAAGATAGGTGTTCAGTGTGTATTAACCAATTTAATACTACTTGAAAAACCACCAGGGAGTATTACCTATTACCATCATATGGGCTGAGCTTTTCCAGCATTATTAGTGCTACTTTTTGCTTTTAATGAAAATTTGCCTTTTAATAAATTTAATGAAAGGAAAAGTTGAAAGTTAAAAAATTATGTAAAAGGCTGGTGGGGAAAAAAGCAAAAATAAATATGTCCCTTAGACCCCCATTTGGCTGTATTGGTAAATAAAGAAAATTAACTTAAAAAGCGAAATTGCAGATTGTATAAGACTAAATAGTCTAACACCCCCCTGAGTACTTATTAGTGTTGAGACCACTCCCACAATGTACTGGCACCTCCATGGACGCATTGGCAGGCTAAATAAATGGCCACAGCCACTTATGCGTTTTCGCCACCTCAGAATGGCGAATTGGATGGTGAACTTAATCAAAAATAACACTTTCGCCTTTATAAATATGCTTGAGGGTTACCGCAGCAATGTATGGCGAAACGCGAAATGTAGTGGTAATGATCTTTCGACAATGGTTATCAATTTATAATAGCGAAAAGTCAAATTAGAGAAAAGGCTGCGGTTAAAAAGCCGAAAAAATTTAATGAACCTTTATAAATATGCCCCTAAGTATAAGCCCCTGTCAGCTCCCTGGCTTTGCCTCCTTTAATGACTAACAGATATGTAGAGTGTTGGAAGAGAAATAAAAGGCTTTGGGTGTGGAGTTTGGGTTCTGCCCAGCACAAGTATTCCAGGTTGTTTCCACTTAGCAATCAAAATAGGATGTGAATGCTTGAAATAATAAAAGTTCATTTAAGGGACGAGAGAATTCAGATTAGTTTCCTGTCCACATGGTAGGCCTGGTGACACCATGGTGTAGTTAGTGAGACGGGAGAAGACTAATATTCTAGCAGTTTAGAGGTGTCAGTAAGAGAGAGACCGGGCGATAGTTGGCTAAACAAGAGGAGTCCAGCGAGGGCTTTTAAGTATGGGCTAACATGGGAATGCTTAAAGATGCAGGGAAACATTCCAGATATAAGGGAGGGTTGAATATGTGGGTGAGTATAGGGAAAGCACATGATTACAGTGCTTCAGTAATACAGAGGGCATGGGATCAAGAGGACAGGTGTGAGCGGACATGATAGATGCAGGCAAGAGAATATTGAATGGGTCACAGGAACAAAAGATCCAGGAGTAGCTGAGGGAGTTTAGGTCAACATAATCTGGAGTCATCTGAGGACCAGAGATCTGCATGCGATGGACTCCACTTATGCTGAAAGTAAAGTGCAAAGTCCTGGGGAGAGTGCGGAGAAAGGGAGGAGGGTCGCGGGAGAGGGGCACAGAAGGGAGTTGAGATGGAGAAAAGGCGACGTGGGTTTTGATTGTTGTATTTATAAGTTTCCGGTAATAGTTCTGTTTTATCAGCAGGAGCCAGAGCCGAGACATTTGCCGCATGAACTGTAATAGAGAAAGTCAGCTTTGTACGGGACTTCTCCACGCATGTTCAGCAGCACGCGTGCACCGGCGTATATAAAACGGGAAGTGGGGTTGAGCCACGGACGAGGATTGCAATGATGTGGGAATGCAATGGGGCAAAAGGTCTAATCATGTAGTCAGGATAGAATTATATCCTGACAGAAGGGAAGAGAGACTAAAGGACAGGGATGAGGCGAATGCCGGGAGATCTATGGATCTAGTATTACGGACAGACACAAGAGTGAACACTAGGTACAGGAAGTGGCCATCCTTTTAGTACAGCGTTAATCCATTGCTGAAGATCGAACGAGGAGGTTAAGTGTAGGAAGCGAGAGGCCTCCAAGAACACGATCTCTAGCCTTAACTTTCCCTATCTTACCTGATTCCTTGCTCTTTGATAGGCACTGATGATGGGGCCAATTATCCGAAATCGGTCTGAAACTAGCTCTTTGGTTTTGCATTTTAGCACACAAAACACTGCTAAAGCCTCTTAGAAGAGGCCCCATGCTCCCCTGGGAGACAGTGTGGGCCGGCCATAGAGATTGCAACTAGATAAGTATAAATTCAAACCCCAATGCATTCAGGGGTGAGGATCTAGAGGACAGGCATGTTGGAGTTGTCCTTAACACTGTATACTAAGCAAAATGTGGACAAGCATTTTACTAAAGGGCATGTCCACCCCAAAACTATAATCCCCCAACTACTGGCCCACCATGTAGTGTAGTTTATCCTTACCTCACATCCCAGCTCCATAGGGTTCTCCTGTAGTCCCCCCCCAAAGTCCCAAAAATGACCACCAGGAGGCTAGCAGGTCCATATAGGACACTGCTGCTACCTGGCCTCCCGGAGATCATTGCCATGCATACTGCAGCCCTTTCCCCCTCCTCTCCATCCGTTCTGCTATACCTCCCCCTAGCATAAATCCCCTTTAAAGTAGTAATCCCCATGTCCCCAGCCCAAACCGCATAATTTTATTTTATAAAGCTCCCCAAACTTTACTTACCTCTCGGCTCCTACGCTGAAGTGAGCTGCCGCAGCGCGTCCGTGATTGGCTGCGCTCAGGCAATCACAGACGCGGCTGCCGGTCCCGCCCTTGCTTGCATTCTCGCAAAGCAGAGGGCGGGAGCGCGTCGGAGGAAAGAGGGGAGGTAAGTAGAGTTTGGGGGGCTTAAAAACAAAATAAATAATGCGGTTGGGCTGGGAGCCCATGGGGAATGGCATACCAAAAAAGTGAAATTTAGGGTGGACATGCTCTTTAAATAAGACCTTATCAAGCAGATATAAGATTTGGCTCTCAGGAAAATAATTACTAAACCCACACTACCTGATATACGTACTTGAGCTTGACGCTTTACACTGGTTTTGGGATAGCGTCATATAAGAAGACAAGGGTATTTTGTTTACAATACAGAGAAGACTTACATTAATGGCTATAACCAAACACTATGGTTAAACAAAAGTGAATTGCTTTGGCTCAGTTTAATTTCAATATTTTCCAAGCTGTCGTTTTACATGGTTACAACAGATTTGGAAATAATCCTGATTTGCTTATCTCATTCCGTCCTTTGCATTCCTCTCAACTGTACATTCTGCACAAAGGACCTTGTTTCTCAAAAGACAGAAACACACTGAAAAGCCCTTTCTATAATACTATCTAACCAGCCATGTGTACAATGTTCCGGTTAGAACATTTTACCTTTTCCTGTTTCTGCTGAACCAAAAAGTAAAACATTAAATAAAGTTTCTCAAATAAAGAGTTTGAAAGTTAAAGCCACAGGCTCTCGTATTTATTTAGGGGGTCGATGTTTGCAGACTCAGACATATTCCTCATTCATCTTCCATATGTCTGCACTCGTATTAATGGGAACACAGACAAGGGTTTTATAGCTGCAAACTAGGTAGATCCTTTTATCATAAGGTTCAGCAGGTTGTATCCTGTGTTTTATTGATTGGGATACTTAGCTTATTTTCCTGTCAATGATAGAAATATATGTTGGAACATGTGTTCATTTCTAGCACCCTGTGAACTGCATGACCAGTGCAATCAGGAAATGTAGTAAGATGTCCCAACTTCACAAAATCCGGTCCGCTGAGGATCCGCGAATTTTCGAAAAAATTCGAAAATCCACGAAATCGCGAGCGGACCCATTAAAATGAAAAATACCCTTGAAATTACGAGTTTTCTTGTATTTTCTAAAAAATTTCGAAATTAAGGGTTTTCGTGTATTTTGAAAATTTTCGAAAATATGTATTTTCGAAAATAGAGTAATCCTCGTAATTCAAAAATTTGAAAATAAGTAGTTATGAAAATAAGAGAAATCCTTGCATTTCGAAAATTTTAGAAATATGTGTTTTCTCGTATTTTCGAAAATTTTCGAAAATACGCGAAAACCCGTAATTTCGAAAATTTTCGAAAATATGAAAAAATCGCGAATCTGAAGTTCGCAAGGGAGAAAATCCGGAAAAACCCGCCGTTCGCGAACGGGATAAATCCGCGGCGGATCCGGGTTCGGATCCGCGAAACCGGCCATCCCTAATGCTTAGCTCTCGGAAACAGATCAATGTTTATTTTATTTAACTTACATGGATCCTCTTTTTTCCTGTTACCGGTCCACTACTATGGACAATATCAAATAATGTTCATAGTTTTTAAAAACCATCATAACTCTTTAATCCACCACGAAAATTCGCTTACAAGCCTGACCACTGATGGAAACATCGTCCAACCCTCTATGTCATTCAGTTTGCAAATATCGTAGACAAAGTTCATGATTGTAGCTTGTATACAAAGCAATCCAGTCAAATCCCAGCCTCTCATACTCACCAGCTGTGCACAGAAGCTAAAGATGGTAAAGGGCAATGGTCTTGACAAAGAATATTATTTTTAAACATCACAAAACTTTGCATATGACACATAAAACCAACAGAGCCCCCTACTCTTCCACACATGGATCAAAGAAGTGGAGTCAGTTCTTATCCCCACTGAGAAGAGACATTTGCAGTCAGGGTTTATTTTTGGAAGATGCTTGCTTTCACTAGAAAGAGTTCTTTGAGTAACGAAAACCGTTTGGTGTTTAGTCAAATCTCCCAGACCTTTCTAAATAAAAATTGTCACAAAGAACAGAACAGCCCTTTATAGCCAGAGAATTCAGCGGTAAAGCTCTTTGAGGACAGACATTGGGGGGAGCTGATAAGTATTACAGTATAAAGGAAATAGTTTGCTAATAAAGATAAGAAACATTGGTACCATTATAAATTAATGGACATAGGGTTCTTACATAGACATGTTTATCTTCACACACCTCCTTGACAGATCCTGGTCTAGCTTCTACAGTACATAAAATTCATGCTTTTCCTAAATCTACCCATCTCCAATCCACTGATTTCATAGACTTTGCATCAGGCTTTACAATGTTTTATTAAATAATACATTACAAGGCTATAAAGGGTCAAAACAGCTTCTTTTCCAGCCTATTCACCAGAACATGGTCTTTTCCACTACTAAGTAGTGCTGCTTGTGCATCATTTTCATTTCTTTGGCGCTGTAACTGCTCCTGACTGACGCTTTTCCCATGCACTCACGCACATGACACAGCAATAGTGCAAATAGGCAGGACTTGTGCAGGATCATGTCGGAAGAAATTCGCAAACTGATTTATATTTAATTTCCACAAGATGAAATGAGATAGTTCTCTATTACATAATTTAATAGATTGATAATTACAGGATTGATAACTTCCATTCCATACCACATCGTTTCAAAGGAAATAAAGTCTTCAGTTGGGAACAATGAATGTCAAGGTGCACTAATCTAGTCAATCCTCCCCATGATTGGATTACAGTACATGGGTTAAAATACCCCCTGACAAATGTTCCCCCCTATATTCACAATATTTCAATACTTACCTTTCTCCTCGATATTTACCTGACCTCCTCCACCGCACTGTATCTGCCTGTTTTATGGCTTTACCATTAGCCACCATAAGTCACTGGCCGTGACGACAGCTAGCACCCAGAAGAGAGGCGAAGGACTGGCGGATTTAAGGTAAATATCTTTTTCAGGAACCCTGAGGAGAAAGGTAAGTATTGTAAAAGTAGGGTTTGGGGGGATTATTGTTGTGCTGTAAAAGTTAGTCGGAGGTAAATGTGGCAATTAAAGGGCAACTATAGTGTCCAAATCAAACTTTTAAAAAACCTCATACTATTAAACTATAATTCCCCCTATCCTGCTACATGTTCTATTCCAATGGTCCACCTAGTTAATGATCCAGAGGAGGAACTGTCAATCAAAGTGAATGGCATGTATAGTCACGCCCTCCTACTGATTGAATTACCATACCCACGTCCTCCCTATGAAGTAAATTACCATATCCTTAACTATGGGCATATTCAAAAAGGACATTAATGATCGTTAAAGACGCGTATCGCTTTTTAGCGATACCGCCGTCTTAACGATCATTAATGTCCTAAATTTTAACGTTTGTTAATTACAATCGTTATCATGAATAAACGAAATGAATAATTTTAGCTCCGGGTTTCTTACCTATGGTGTTGTGTAGCCATCCTAAATAGTACAGACATGTTTATATAACAGATAAAAGAAAATAATAGAATTTTGTTTACATTTAGCTTACTAAATGTCCTCTCAACAGCAGATAGGGATGTTATGGGTTGTATACTGAAAACATGAGCAAGGCTGTCAGAATCAATGCAGTGTAAATACAGGTGTAATGAATACAGCCCTGCTACTTACATTAATTATTAGTGTCCCCCAATTATGAGATGATTGATAATTAAATTTATATCCACTTACAATATAAGCTTATTATAAAATAAAGATATACTAACAAATGCAAATCAGTTTATTCCTGTGCTGTGCTGAGCAGGGAAATGATTCCTCTATTGCCCAGATCACTGTGTAGCCAGGAAAAAAAACAACTTGGATACCTCATTATACAGAAAGTGAATGATTGGGTAATCCATGGAATGGCGGGCAACAAAGAGTTAATATATTATATTTACATGTTATGTATTACTATGGTATATATTACTTTGTAAGCTTATAAGTAAAAGACATTACGAATGCTGCAACAAAATCAAAAGTTTATTGCAAGCACTTTCTGTGCATTTATTTAAGGAACAGGCATAAAAGACATCTATACTGAAACAATAGTTATCTTTAGATATCCAATCTGAACCATCTTCTGGTTAGTGGAGGTTTTGCTATAACTGGGATGGAGAAGTGTCCATGCAAATCATGTGAATTGCATGTTGGGAAATGCCCTCTTCCAATGCTGCCACATAGTGATTACTGAGCATGCTTGCCCTTATAGATAGCCAGGCCAGATGGAAGGAGGTGTCGGTTAGAGAGGGAGGATAGATACTGAGCCTGAGCAAAATAATTACTATTGAAGAAAGGCAACGACACACAAACCTCACTAGTAAGTGCTACTTACATGTATTAATTTATAGATTAAGATGAAGCAAAGTCATTTTTTCACTTAGTTGTCCTTTAAGGTTAAACTTCTACACGGGAAACAAAAAATCAGCCCCTCCTAGTGCTGTAAAATGCTAGGTTCTCACCACTAGGAGTACCGCCATATCTAGAAAACATACTCACATAGCCCTGCGCTGGTCCTGCCCCCTCCCTTGGGCTAGCGAGTCATGCCTGCCCACCGCCTATGGAAAGAAATGCTTCATGCAGAGGGTTTCCCATAGGATAGTCAAACAGCCAAGAAAAGGGGTCAGAGCGGCCCAGAGAGGAGAAATGTAGTTTTCTGGATATCATCTGTACACCCTATGAGGACAAAACATTCCTGGGCACAGCATATAGAAGGAGGATGATTTATCCCTTTAGTTCCCCTTTATTCAGCAATGATTTGTGATTAAGGAAAGAGAAACTGAGCCTGTAACAAAGTGATACTAGATACATAAATGAACCAGCTGGTAATGTCTTGATGTCAGGTGATCATTCTTCTATAGATTTTTCTGACTTTGAGCCCGTGTCTCTGGACACTGATACAATATAAAAGTTAATTGGGGAATTGCCACGGTAAAAGTAGTTTTCAGCCTTGATGTCTTTTAATTAAAAACAGAACATTCTACTAATGTAAGCAGTTTGATCATCTCCAGTTTGATAGTGCATGTTTAGCAGCTTGACGGCTCAGTTTAAATCCAGTTCTTTATATAAGCTGTTGTGAAATATTTGGCAAGAAGATATTTTCCCCCCAAGTGATTTCAATAAACTCCTGAGGAATAGTAACAAATGGAACCAATCGGATGTAGACGGGGAATGGCAAAGCAGAATTTTCTCTCCAGCAACCCAATGGGCAGAGACTGCTGGGAGGTTCTACGTGCCTGGACACTGTACAGTAGATAGTATGATATTGTATGGGGACTAGGAAAGGGCATTCATTATATTTTGTTTGTTGGATATTCTGCCTATGCACGGACAGGGAGATGAATAATCTTTCCCAGGTTTGCTTACTTTCCTTTGATTCGGCGATGCAGTAATGCTTGCAAATGATTTGTTCATTGCAGGAGAGAAGGGAAGTAAGTAGCGAAGGGTTGCGGGTGTTTTTATGCCCTGAGTTAATATCAGGGTTTATCAATAAAGTTTACAATAAAGTTCTGGTTAAAAATGGTGCTAATTTTTACCCAACAATCACATGTTAGCTTTCAATGATAAATATATATGATTGGTTGGGGAAAATTAAGTACCATTTTAACGATAAAAACTTTATGAATTCCCTATGTTAGCTTTGTGCTAAATAATAGCTTTTAATACAGCCCTAGACACATTTTTTTTGTACCTACGCTATGCCACAGACTCAAATGTTTAGACCTGTCCAATGGGAGAAATCCCAATTACTGGGGCATGTGGATAATGTCACACACATAGATAAAAAATTGGGCTGTTGTACATCCATAATAGTGCAACTTGAGACCAAAAATATAATACTTATAATTACATTGAAGGTTTGACCAAGCCTTCTGGGAAATTGTACTCCACCCAGAGTTAGGTCATGTGCTCGTTTGAGCAAAGTACTTTATAGAGAGTCAGCTTTAAGCATCCAGGTCACACAGGAGAGCTGTCAGCTCATGTAGCCGAAAAGGCAAGTACCAGTAGGTTAGGTACAGTGTAGGAGGACTCCGTTAAAGAAAACAACCTGATGTGGTTGACTGGGCTTAAAATAATTTGTCCAAATTATTGAACTAATTGATTTATTTATCCAGGGTTAAGCAGGCGTTTGTAGCAGCAACCTTATGGAGGTATAGCAAATCTATCTATTATCTATAATATCTATAATCTATTATTTGCATGTGGATAATGTTTTAGGGGTTACAAAAAGATAAAAGAACATAATGGCACATACAATATATAAATACATTGATAGCAGGGAAAATTCAAACACCACAAACTTTCGGGCCACAGTCAATTAGCGCAGGTTTCTGTACAGTGGTAAACACGCTCCTTATCTGACCATGATGCAGTTAATCTTCCAAATTGATTGCTGCATCACAGAATCTCAGTATTGCGTAAAAAAAAAAGCGCTAAACGATATGAATAGAAAGTCCAATAATTTCCCATAATCAGAGCATTTCCAGAAAGCAGCAATACACAGTTCCTGAGATTATGTCATTCAACTCATTTGAAGGTAGCACAGGATTCGCGGTGGCTCAAAAGGGTAAAGGGGTATTAATGAGAGCCAGTATTGCCCTCTATTGCCTCCTCTAGGCAATGTACTGAGCATAGCGGATGAGGTTAATTTTGTCTTAAAGAGACATTATTGGCTAGGGAAAATAGCTTGTGGCGTTGAGCAACATAGTTTTTGGCACGTGTGTTGACGTGACTTTAAGACGGAAAAAGCCGATAACAGCTCTCTGTACATAACCCTGTGTAGCCGTATACATTATGCTACCATTGCATATTAAGCATGGATGAGATTAGAATATGTCTGCAATATGCCAAGACAACCGCATACACTCAACGACCAACCTTGTACTTTTTTATGGGGAAAGGCAGCCAGGTAAGTGTACACATGCCAATGCAATAGCTTCCTCCACTAAAGTAAAAGGAGCCTGGATGATCGATGGAAATTTTCCATTGTGGGGTTTGTTTTAGCCCCAATAATGGATATGCGTAAATCCCCTGAATAGATATAAACAACAGTCTATTGACTCTTTAAAGAGATATGTCCTCCTGTGGACAAACAGACATCAATTTCTTCCACTATAAAAACAAATATTCAGGAAAATTATCACAAAGAGTTAATTAACAGTTCATGTCTCACCTTCTACGTCCTCTGGTCCTGAGCTGTTAGCAGAAAAGCATACGCCATTTATAATGAAAGTCCCACCCCTTTTCACTACTGTCCAATCAAACTTCAAGGACTAATTACTTTAAATACTATTCTATTAGTAAATCACACCGCAAACCTCAATCTGTACCAACTCCCTACCAGGCTGTCAAATTAACTTTGCAATGTGCTTCACTGCTAGGAAAGCACTAGAAAAAAATGCTGCCCCAGTGGGCAAAAAAGGAAAAAACCAAAATACAGCTGTGAATATCTCAGGAATATATCAGGAACCATAGTTCACAGAACCATGGGATATTACAACCCATCATATCATTGAGTGTTTAGGCAATGAAGTCTCATTATAGACTGTTGTCATCATTTCTGCAGTTTTCTCGTTCGTGGGACATACAAGGACATCCAGTTTATACTGTAAATTGTGGAAACTACACCCCACTATTAGGAAAATGCAGCACATATCCGCTATTGTAAAACCCACGCTATCTGATGTATTATGGGAATGAGAATAAAGGTTCGTACACACGCTCAATTTGCGAACGAGCAACGTCGAGCGCTACAAACGACGAACGGCCATTTCGGCCGAGAATCATCCATGTGTATGGGTTCAGTCTGGGGTTGTTCGTTGATCCACCGGAGATCGGTGAATGATCCCAGACCGAACGCATACACATGGGCGATTCTCTCCCGAAACAGCCATTGGTCGCGTGTAGCGCTCGGCGACGGGGGTTGTTGCTCTGTAACAGATAAACAAAACCGTCTATGTAAAAATCCGATCAATCCGATTGAATCTGAAATTACCTAATAATCTATCACAATAACAGTTCCTAAGATGCAAAGTGATTAAAGCATTGGGATCTTGGGCAGGAGCGCGGGTTAAGGATATCCCCCATATGATAATTTGCTAGAACATGCAGTCGCCATTTTAGGTTTGCTGCTTTGAACATTCAAAAATACATTGGTGGAAATTTACAGTTGCTAAACTCTGCACTTTACCCACAATGCATATTTAATAACTGCATTCCAGATTGCAATTCTGTCTACCGTTGTGAATTCAGGGCTATGTAACAAAAATTCTAATCGTTAAAAATAGTGCAATTTGCCTCAACCAAAGATGTTATGCACCACTTGAAAGTGGTTGGGGCAAATTAGCACTATTTTTAACAATAAAAACTTTTGTCATATAGGCTTGTTTGTGTTGAAAAAAACATAAAGGAGATGTAATGAAAGTTTTTCAGGGTTATTCAATAAAAGTTCTTATCGTTGAAAATGGTGCTTATTTTGCCCCAATCAGATATTAGCTTTCAAATGGTAAATAATACTGATTGGTTGGGGCACCATTATTAACGCAAAAGAACTTTTATGAATCTCCATTCTTTAAAAATGGTGGTAGTTTTGCCCCAATCAGATGTTACTGTATCTACCATTTGAAAGCTAACATTAAAGGGCATGTCCACCCTCATTTTTAACTTTTTATATACTGTAGGGCATGTCCCCCCACCCAACTGTTATATTCTGACATTGCAAATTGCTACCCATCTCATCTCTAATTACAGCACCTCGTTCACGCCATTCTGGTCCGGCTCCCCTGCCCGCGGAAATACAAGCAGGGAGCCAGACCAGCCGCCGCGGCTGTGATTGGCTGAGAGCCAGCCAATCACAGCCGCGGTGCCATCAATCAGATTGGTGCTGGAACGAGGTGCTGTAAGTAGAGATTAGAAGCAAATTTTATGCCAGAATATAGCAGTTGGGGTGTAAAAAGGAGATTACGCTACAGGAGTAGCAGCCAGGGAGGGAGGGAGGAGGGGAAAAGGCTCCAGGGCATGCCAGCAGCCTCTAGTAGTGAGGCACAGCAGAGGCAGAGACCTTTTGGACATGAAGAAAGCTCCTACCCTACAGTTTCCTGACTTTGAAGAGGCACTACATGAGAACCTAAAGAGCAGGGATGTAAGGTAAGGATTTTTTTAAATTGTACAGTGGAGCCAGTAGTTGGTGAATTTTTAATTTGGGGGGTGGGACATGCCCTTTATTCACTATTTGAAAGCAAAATAAGCACAATATTTAACCATATGATCTTTTAATACATCTCCTAATAGTTTTTATTAAATTATTATTAAATTGGGGTGCATTGCGAAAACTTGCAGCCATCGCAAATCCTCTTAAGGCTAGTGTGACTTAAGATTGCTGCTCTCAGTAAATTCCTTATATTGCTGGCAGCCAGGGAATGCTGGGGTTCTAGTTTTCAAACATCTGGAGGGCCCACGTCGACATCAATGGTGAACTACAACTGCAACACTCAATAACAATATATGTTGGAAGCGAATATCTTTATCTTGTTTTAAATGCAATCCTAGGCACCAGATTGTAAACACAGCAAGGCTGTCAGAAACATAGACAATAGCTTGATGTAGAATGATATGAATTGATGAAGCATATTTATTATTTCTCATACATGCAGCATGGCAGCGCCTATTTATCAACTAGTTATTACATATGAAACTGTTGGGAGTATTTACAGTCAAGGATTAAAATAACTGATTAATAACTATTACCCACTGATATACATAAAAGAAATGATGGGTTCTGAGGTATTAACAGACATGTTTTTATTGGGTTATTTGATGGTGAGAATCCCGTGACTTGTGTTTTATTCATTTCTATCCCATTATACAAGGGAGAAACATGGAAAATCGGGGAGGGAATGTAAGAAGTTTGCAGGGCTGTGAACTAAGTTAAGTCAGGGTATGTTTTACTTGAACATTAGCTGGAATTCGCAGAGGGGCGAGTATGAGCAAATCTGGCCAATCAATGGACTTTTTTAGGTTAGTGTTATTTGCTGTGAAGTGAGTTCTTTAGGTAATGGATACAATGTGATCACGTCAGTACCTAGACAATACCATCATGTCAGTACCCGGACAAATACCATCTTATCAGTACCCGGACAATACCATCTTATCAGTACCGGACATACATCATGTCAGTACCCAGACAATACCATCATGTCAGTACCCAAACAATACCATCATGCCAGTACCGAACAATACCAACATGTCAGTACCCAGACAATACCATCTTGTCAGTGCCCGGACAATACCATCATGTCAGTACCGGACAATACCATCATGTCAGTACCTGAACAATACCAACATGTCAGTACCTGGACAATACCATCATGTCAGTAGCGGACAATACCATCATGTCAGTATTGGTCAATGCCAACATGTCAGTACCTAGACAATACCCTCATGTCCGTACCCGAAAAAACCATCATGTCAATACCCAAACAATGCCATCTGTCAGTACCCAAACAATACCAACATGTCAGTACCCAGACAATACCAACATGTCAGTACCCGGATAATATCAACATGTCAGTACCGGACAATACCATCATGTAAGTACCCGGATAATACCATCATGTCAATACCCGAACAATACCAACATGTCAGTACCCAGACAATACCATCATGTCAGTGACTGGATAATACCATGTCAGTACACAGATAATACCATCATGTCAGTACCCCAACAAACCATCATGTCAGTATCTGAAACAATACCAAATGGCCGTACCGGTACAATAACATGATGTCAGTACCGGACAATACCATCATGTCAGTACCCGGACAATACCACGATGCCAGTAACCAGACAACACCATCATGTCAGTACCCGACAATACCATGATGTCAATACCCGGACAATACCATCATGTCAGTACCCGAACAGTACCATCATGTCAGTACCTGGACAATACCATCATGTCTGTACCGGACAATACCACGATGCCAGTACCCGGACAACACCATCATGTCAGTACCCAGACAATACCATGATGTCAATACCCGGACAATACCATCATGTCAGTACCCGAACAGTACCATCATGTCAGTACCTGGACAATACACATCATGTAAGTACGGACAAACACCATCATGTCAGGACGGACAATACCATCATGTCAGTACCTGGACAATACCATCATGTCAGCACCTGGACAATACCATCATGTCAGTACCGGGACAATACCATCATGTCAGTACCCGAACAATGCCATCATGTCAGTACCTGGACGATACCATCATGTCAATACCAGGACGATACCATCACGTCAGTACCTGGACAATACCATCATGTCAGTACAGGGACAATACGATCATGTCAGTACCTGGACAATACCATCATATCAGTACAGGGACACTTCCATCATGTCAGTACCCGAACAGTACCATCATGTCAGTACCTGGACAATACCATCATGTCAGTACCCGGACAATACCACAATGCCAGTACCCGGACAACACCATCATGTCAGTACCCAGACAATACCATGATGTCAATACCCGGACAATACCATCATGTCAGTACCCGAACAGTACCATCATGTCAGTACCTGGACAATACCTCATGTAAGTACCCGGAAACACCATCATGTCATACCCGGACAATACCATCATGTCAGTGCCTGGACAATACCATCATGTCAGTACCTGGACAATACCATCATGTCAGTACCGGGACAATACCATCATGTCAGTACCGGGACAATACCATCATGTCAGTACCCGAACAATGTCATCATGTCAGTACCTGGACGATACCATCATGTCAGTACCAGGACAATACCATCACGTCAGTACTTGGACAATACCATCATGTCAGTACAGGCAATACCATCATGTCAGTACCTGGACAATACCATATGTCAGTACAGTGAACACCCCATCATCAGTACCTGGACAATACCATCATGTCAGTACTGGGACAATACCATCATGCTCGTACCCGGACAATACCAACATCAGTACAGGGACACTACCTCTGTCAGTACCTGGGACAATACCATCATGTCAGTACTGGAGTATGGACAATACCATCATGTCAGTACCTGGACAATATCATCATGTCAGTACCGGACAATACCATCATGTCAGTACCGGACAATACCCAACAGGTCAGTACCGGACAATACCTATGTCAGTACAGGGAACTACATCTGTCAGTACACTGGACAATACCATCATGTCAGTACTGGGAAAATACCATCATGTCAGTACTGGACAATACCATCATGTCAGTACCCGGACAATACCATCATGTCAGTACCCGGACAATTACATCAGTCAGTACAGGACACACCACATGTCAGTACCGGACAATAACCATCATGTCAGTACGCGGACAATACCATCATGTCAGTACCTGACAATACCAACATGTCAGTACCCGGACAATACCATCATGTCAGTACCGGGACAATACCATCATTTATGTCAGTACCTGGACAATACCATTAGTACAGCCTCTTTCACTGTAACTTGGGTAATGGAAACATTTCTTCCTGTGAGCGGATTTCAGTGGGGTCTCAGCCAGAGTTTCTCCCATTCCGTCTGCAGAACAGCCCCATTTACACGACTGCAGACAGAGGTCCAGCTCTGGATCTCACAGCCTTTTCCCTAAGCAGACCTGCCCTTCATCTCCTGCCAGAGGAACAGACCAAGTGGCTCCAGAAACGTGTCATACATGGGCCTGGGCTCCCTGTGCTATTTACCAGCGGGGAAGGGTTAACCCATTGTTGTACATAGTGACAATATCTACCTGCAATATATTCAAACTTGCTCCCCATAGAGAAACATACCCTGATACACATAATTACACTCACAGAGTGTACACAGTTTACCTACCACAACTTACAGCACAATGCAGGGAGTTATAGTTCAGTAACAGATATTCAGGAAGAAAATACAGTAAGCAGATTAAACCCTTACATTGCCACATCTCATCCACTAACACACACACCAACTACAACTCCCAACATGCCTTGGCTGAACTCTGCAACAATATCATTCTGGAAGTTGTAGTTTCCAAAACATCTGGAGTGCCAAGTTTATACATCACTATTATTATATATATAATATTATATATTAAGAACCCTGTCTATATCCCTTTAACTTTTACTAAACTACACATCTCCACATCTCTTGTAGTTTAGTAACCAATCCTTGTCATTGGGTTAATCCTGCAGGGACCCAGCAATGTCCTGGACTATTGGGACCAGATCCACCTTCCTTACCTGTGTATCCCCCAGGGTCTCCCAAGCAGTGTCACTTGTCCTGGGATGTAGGTCTTTATGCTGCACGGTCTGGGGGAGTCCAAGCCCTGATGCACAGGAGGCAAACTGACCGTCTGGCCAGAACCAAGAAGACAAGAGCCGCCCCTTCCCCTTTAAGGAGCAGTCACATCGGGCTTGGTGCACAGGCAGGCAGGAGGCTGTGGATGGGGTGAGATCTGATCACTTCCAGCAGAGCTGTGGATGGACCAGAGAGAGATCTAGAGATTCAGCCAGGAGCAGGGACCGTATCCATTGCTTTCTGGTTAGGGAACTGACTGAGCTGCCACACTGACTTTGGAGGAGCGACATGGAAAAGGGTGGGATTCCCAGCACAACCACTCGAGCCTCAACAACTTGATCACCCACTCCTTGACCTCAGCACTTATAATGATCCAGTTAGGGGGTGACAGTAAGTAAAGGAATCAGGTGTGTTACATTAATACCCCTATGATGTCATACAGTGATGTGTTACTATATGTCATCACACCTTAGGATAGAATCTGTAATTATACAATGCTGTCTGATGCACAGGAGGCAAACTGACCGTCTGGCCAGAAACAAGAAGACAAGAGCCGCCCCTTCCCCTTTAAGGAGCAGTCACATCGGGCTTGGTGCACAGGCAGGCAGGAGGCTGTGGATGGGGTGAGATCTGATCACTTCCAGCAGAGCTGTGTGATGGACCAGGAGAGAATCTAGAGATTCAGCCAGGAGCAGGGACCGTATCCATTGCTTTCTGGTTAGGGAACTGACTGAGCTGCCACACTGACTTTGGAGGAGCGACATGGAAAAGGGTGGGATTCCCAGCACAACCACTCGAGCCTCAACAACTTGATCACCACCTCCTTGACCTCAGCACTTATAATGATCCAGTGTAGGGGGTGACAGTAAGTAAAGGAATCAGGTGTGTGTTACATTAATACCCCTATGAGTCATACAGTGATGTGTTACAATGTCATCACACCTTAGGATAGAATCTGTAATTATACAATGCTGTGTACGTAGAATATATACAGTACTGTATGTAATAGATACAGTACTGTATGTAATATATCAATGCTGTGTACTGTATGTAATATACAGTTGTACTGTATGTAATATATACAATGCTGTGTACTGTATGTAATATGTACAGTGTACTGTATGTAATATATACAAGTAATGTATGTAATATATACAATGCTTGTACTGTATGTAATATGTACAGTGTACTGTATGTATATATAACAATGCTGGCTACTGTATGTAATATATACAATGTACTGTATGTAAATAATACAATGCTGTGTACAGTATGTAATATATACAGTGTACTGTATGTAATCTACAATGCTGGCTACTAGTAATATATAACAATGTACTATATGTAATTTACAGTGTACTGTATGTAATATATACAATGCTGTGTACTGTATGTAATATTACAATGTACTGTATGTAATATATAAATGCACTTGTATGTAATATATACACTGTACTGTATGAATAACAATATAACGATGTAATATACAATTTGTATGTAATATATACAATGCGTGTACTGTATGTAATATATACAATGTACTGTAGTAATATATACATGCTGTGTACTGTATGTATATTATACAATGTACTGTATTTAATATATGCAATGTACTGTATGTAATATATACAATGTTGTGATGTATGTAATATATACAATG
Organism: Hymenochirus boettgeri; assembly: GCA_019447015.1. Taxonomy (NCBI): domain Eukaryota; kingdom Metazoa; phylum Chordata; class Amphibia; order Anura; family Pipidae; genus Hymenochirus; species Hymenochirus boettgeri. The sequence goes on from CM033474.1 coordinate 245,621,065, forward strand.
TACTGTATGTAATATATGCAATGTATTGTATGTAATATACAATGCTGTGTGTATGTAAATATACATGTACTGTATGTAATAACAATCATGTTATGTAATATATACAATGTACTTATATGTAATATATAACAATGTACTGTATGTAATATATACAATTTACTGTATGTAATATAACAATCTGTGTACTGTATGTAATATATACAATGTACTGTATGTTATATATACAATGCTGTGTACTGTATGTAATATATACATGTACTGTATTTAATATATGCAATGTACTGTATGTAATATATACAATGTTGTGTAATGTATGTGAATATATACATACTGTATGTATATATGCAGTATTGTATGTAATATATACAATGCTGTGTACTGTAGAATTATACAATGTACTGTATGTAATATATACAATAACTGTATGTAATATATACAATGCTGTGTATGTATGTAATATATACATGTATGTATATATGCACTGTACTGTAGTAATATATACATGTATGTATGTAATATATACATGTGGCTACGTATGTAATATATACATTACTGTATAATATATACACTATGTATGGTGATAATATATACAGTGTACTGTATGTAATATATACAATGCTGGCTAATGTATGAATATATACAATGTACTATTGTTAATATTTACAGTGTACTGTATGAATATATACAATGCTGTGTACTGTATGTATATATACAATGCACTGTATGTAATATATACAATGTACGTATGTAAGATATTAATGTATAATGTATATATACAATGTATGTATGATATATACAATGACGTATGTAATATATAAGTTACTGTAGAATATATACAATGTACTGTATGTAATATATACAATTTACTTATGTAATATATACAATGCTGTGTACTGTATGTAATATATACAATGTACTGTATGTAATATATACAATGCGTGTACTGTATGTAATATATACAATGTACTGTATGTAATATAATTACAATGTATGTGATGTAATATATACAATTTTACTGTATGTAATATATACAAGCTGGTACTGTATGTATATAACAATGTACTGTATGTAATATATACCAATGCTGTGTCCTGTATGTAATATATACAATGTACTGTATGTTAATATATGCAATGTACTGTATGTAAATTACAATGCTGTGTACTGTATGTAATATACAATGTCTGTATGTAATATATGCATGTACTTGATGTAATATACAATGCTGTGTACTAGTAAATATACAATGTACTGTATGTATAGAATTAACTGTGTAATTATACGCTGTGTACTGTATGTAATATTACAATACTGTATCATATAGCACTGTACTGTATGTAATATTACAAGCTGTGTACTGTATGTAATATATACAATGTACTGTATGCCGGGCCGCCTCTCTAATGAGGCAAGGTGAAGAACATTACAGAGCAGCACCCGTGAGAGGAGAAGCAGTTTTGAGCGCAGAAAAAAAACGTTTTTTTTCCCATGTGCCTAAGGCCCACAAACCAGGGGGTTCCCATAAAAAACACACACATTTTCGGGAGGTTCTGTCACTTTAAATAGCATCGGAAGTCGTGACTTTCATTGCACAAAAGAATGCAATTACAACTCCTCCCCTCCCTTCTGACTGGGAATTCATTTGATCAAAATCAATAATTTCAGCCCTGCAGATCAAAAATTAATGTTTGGCATCATTGTTGCCCACGTCACTGTGGGCATTATTTACCAGTTTAAAGCCCCTCCAACTTCTGGACAAGCCACACCCCACTTCCAGATTAAGCATCACCCACTTACAATATAAAACCACACCCCGTCTGGGGCAGAGGGGGGGGGGCGGGCAGCTTTTGGAATTTTTTTTCAGGTGCCAGAAAAGAGACGGCCCTGATGTATTAATATATACAATGGACAATACCATCATGTCAGTACCCGAACAGGTACCCATCATGCTCAGTACCTGGACAAACATCATGTCTGTACCCGGACAATACCGACTAGCCAGTACCCGGACAACACCATCATGTCAGTACCCGAGACATACCATGATGTCAATACCCGGACAATACCATCATGTCAGTACCCGAACAGTACCATCATGTCAGTACCTGGACAATACCATCATGTAAGTACCCGGACAACACCATCATGTCAGTACCCGGACAATACCATCATGTCAGTACCTGGACAATACCATCATGTCAGCACCTGGACATACCATCATGTCAGTACGGGACAATACATCAAGTCAGTACCCGAACAATGCCATCCATGTCAGGTACCTGGACGATACATCATGTCCATACCAGGACGATACATCACGTCAGTACCTGGACAATACCATCATGTCAGTACAGGGACAATACGATCATGTCAGTACCTGGACAATACCATCAATCAGTACAGGGACACTTCCATCATGTAGTACCCGAACAGTACCCTCATGTCAGTACCTGGACATACCATCATGTCAGTACCCGGACAATACCACAATGCCAGTACCGGACAAACACCATATGTCAGTACCCAGACAATACCATGATGTCAATACCCGGACAACCATCATGTCAGTACCCGAACAGTACCATCATGTCAGTACCTGGACAAACCATCAGTAAGTACCCCGGACAACACCATCATGTCAGTACCGGACAATACCATCATGTCAGTGCCTGGACAATACCCTCTGTCAGTACCTGGACAATACCATCATGTCAGTACCGGGACAATACCATCATGTCAGTACCGGGACAATACCATCATGTCAGTACCCGAACAATGTCATCATGTCAGTACCTGGACGATACCATCATGTCAGTACCAGGACAATACCATCACGTCAGTACTTGGACAATACCATCATGTCAGTACAGGGACAATACCATCATGTCAGTACCTGGACAATACCATCATGTCAGTACAGTGACACTACCATCATGTCAGTACCTGGACAATACCATCATGTCAGTACTGGGACAATACCATCATGTCAGTACCCGGACAATACCAACATGTCAGTACAGGGACACTACCATCATGTCAGTACCTGGACAATACCATCATGTCAGTACTGGGAGTCTGGACAATACCTCATGTCAGTACCTGGACAATATCATCATGTCAGTACCCGGACAATACCATCATGTCAGTGACCCGGACAATACCAACATGTCATAGTACCCGGACCAACCATCATGTCAGTACAGGGACACTACCATCATGTCTCAGTACCTGGACAATACATCATGTCAGTAATGGGACAATACCATCATGTCAGTACCTGGACAATCACATCATACCGACATACATCATGTCAGACCCGGACAATACCATCATGTCAGTACAGGGACACTACCATCATGTCAGTACCTGGACAATACCATCATGTCAGTACTGGGACAATACCATCATGTCGTACCTGGACAATAACATCTGTCGTACCCGGAAATACAACATGTCAGTACCCGGACAATAACCATCATGTCAGTACCGGGACAATACCATCATTTATGTCAGTACCTGGACAATACCATTTGTCAGCCTCTTTCACTGTAACTTGGGTAATGGAAACATTTTCCTGGAGCGGATTTCAGTGGGGTCTCAGCCAGGTTTCTCCATTCGTCTGCAGAACAGCCCCATTTACACGACTGCAGACAGAGGTCAGCTCTGGATCTCACGCCTTTTCCCTAAGCAGACCTGCCCTTCATCTCCTGCCAGAGGAACAGACCAAGTGGCTCCAGAAAACGTGTTACATGGGCCTGGGCTCCCTGTGCTATTTACCAGCGGGGAAGGGTTAACCCTTGTTGTACATAGTGACAATATTACCTGCAATATTTCAAACTTGCTCCCCATAGAGAAACATACCCTGATACACATATTACACTCACAGAGTGTACCAGTACCTACCAAACTTACAGCAAATGCAGGGAGTTATAGTTCAGTAACAGATATTCAGGAAGAAAATACAGTAAGCAGATTAAACCCTTACATTGCCACATTCCATCCACTAACACACACACCAACTACAACTCCCAACAGCCTTGGCTGAACTCTGCAACAAATATCATTCTGGAAGTTGTAGTTTCCAAAACATCTGGAGTGCGTGCCAAGTTTATACATCACTATTATTAATATAATATTATATATTAAGAACCCTGTCTATATCCCTTTAACTTTTACTAAACTACACATCTCCACATCTCTTGTAGTTTAGTAACCAATCCTGTCATGGGTTAATCCTGCAGGGACCCAGCAATGTCCTGGACTATTGGGACCAGATCCACCTTCCTTACCGTGTATCCCCAGGGTCTCCCAAGCAGTGTCACTTGTCCTGGGATGTAGGTGCTTTATGCTGCACGGTCTGGGGGAGTTCCAAGCCTGATGCACAGGAGGCAAAAAACTGACCGTCTGGCCAGAACCAAGAAGACAAGAGGCCGCCCTTCCCTTTAAGGAGCAGTCACATCGGGCTTGGGCACAGCAGGCAGGAGGCTGTGATGGGTGAGATCTGATCACTCCAGCAGAGTGTGGATGGACCAGAGAGAGATCTAGAGATTCAGCCAGGAGCGGGACCGTATCCATTGCTTTTCGGTTAGGGAAAATGACTGAGCTGCCCACACTGACTTTGGAGGAGCGACATGGAAAAGGTGGGGATTCCAGCACAACCATCGAGCCTCAAAACTTGATCACCCACTCCTTGACCTCAGCACTTATAATGATCCAGTTAGGGGGGTGACAGTAAGTAAGGAATCATGTGTTACATTAATACCCCTATGATGTCATACAGTGTGGTTTTACTATATGTCATCACACCTTAGGATAGAATCTGTAATTATACATGATGTGGACGTATGTAATATAACAGTGTACTGTATGTAATAGATACAATGTACTGTATGTAATATATCATGCTGTGTACTGTATGTAATATATACAGTGTGTATGTATGTAATATATACAATGCGTGTGTACTGTAGTAATAGTACAGTGTACTGTATGTAATATATACAATGTACTGTATGTAATATATACAATGCTGTGTACTGTATGTATATGTACAGTGTACTGTATGTAATTATTACAATGCTGGCTACTGTTATGTAATATATACAATTATGTATGTAATATATACAATGCTGGTGTACAGTATGTATATATACAGTGTACTGTATGTAATATATACAATGCTGGCTACTGATGTAATAATATACAATGTACTATATGTAATATTTACAGTGACTGTAGAAATATTACAATGCTGTGTACTGTATGTAATATATACAATGTACTGTATGTATGATTACAGCACTGTAGTATATATACATGTACTGTATGTATATATACAATGTACTGTATGTAATATATACATTTACTGTAGTAATATATACAATGCTTGGTACGTATGTAATATATACATGTACTGTATGAATATATACAATGCTGTTGTACTGTATGGATATATACAATGTACGTTTTTATGCAATGTACTGTATGTAAATAACAATGTTGTGTACTGTAATGTAATTATCATGTACTGTATGTAATATATGCAAGTATTGTATGTAATATATACAAATGCTGTGTACTGTATGTACTTATACAATGTACTGTATGTAATATATACAATCACTGTAAGGTAATATATACAATGTACTATATGTAATATATATACAACATGTACTGTATGTAATATATACAAGTTGTACTGTATGTAATAATTACAATGCTTTACTGTATGTTATATATACAATTACTATGTATCATGTTGTACTGTATGTAATATATACAATGTACTGTATTTAATAGCAATGTACTGTATGTAATATATACAATGTTGTGTACTGTATGTAAAGTATAACAATGAATACTATTGAATATATGCAATTGTATGTAATATATACAATGGTGACTGTATGTAATATATACAATGTACTGGATGTAATAATCAAGATTAACTGTATGTAATATACCAGCTGGTACTGTATGAATTATAATTTGTATATTATATATCACTGTCTGTATGTAATATTATACATGTACGTATGTAATATATACATGCTGGTACAGTATGTAATCTATTACATGTATCTGTATGATACATATATGTACAACAAGGTGTACTGTATGTAATATATATACTAGATGTACTGCTCATGTAATATATACATGCTGGCTACTGTATGTAATATATACAATGTACTTATGTAATATTTACAGTGTACTGTATGGAATATATACACTTGTACTGTATGTAATATTAAATGCTACTGTATGTATTTATTAACAATGTATTATGTATGTAATAATATACAAGTATATATTGAATATATACATGTATGTATGTAATATATACAATGCACTGTATTAATATATACAATGTACTGTAGGAATATATACATGTACTGTTATGTAATATATACAATTTAACTGTATGTAATATATACAATGTACTGTGTACTGTATGTAATATTATACAATGTACTGTATGTAATTATATACAATGCTTGTATGTAGTAATATACAATGATTTGTAAGATATACAATGTACTGTATGTAATTATACATACTGTATGATATCATCGTTAGTATGTAATATATACACTGTACTGTATGTAATATATACAATGCTGTGTCCTGTATGGAACATAATTGTACTGTATTTATGATCAATGTACTGTATGTAATATATACAATGAGTGTACTGTTGTAATATATGCAATGTACTGTATTAATATGCAATGTACTGTATGTAATATATACAATGCTGTGTACGTATGAATATTACAATGTACTGATGATATATACAATTAACGTATGTAATAATCAATGTACTGGTTATACCAATGTAATGTATGTAAATATGGACTGTACTGTATGTAATATATACAAGCTGTGTAATATGTAATATATACATGTACTGTATGCCGGGCGCCTCTCTAATGAGGCAGGTGAAGAACATTACAGAGCAGCACCCTGTAGGGAGGCAGCAGTTTGAGGCCAAGAAAAAAAACGTTTTTTTTTCCCCATGTGACCTAAGGCCCACAAACCAGGGGTTCCCATAAAAACACACCACATTTTCGGGAGGTTCGTTAACTTTAAATCGCATCGGAAGTCGTGACTTCATTGCACAACAGAATGCAATTACAACTACTCCCCTCCCTTCTGACTGGGAATTCATTTGATCAAAATCAATAATTGTCAGCCGCAGATCAAAAATTAAATGTTTGGCATCATTTGTGCCCACAGTCACTGTGGGCATTATTTACCAGTTAAAGCCCCTCCAATCTGGACAAAGCCACACCCACTTCCAGAAAGCATCACCCACTTCAATTTAAAACCACACCCCGTCTGGGGCAGAGGGGGGGGGCAGCTTTTGGAATTTTTTTTCAGGTGCCAGAAAAGAGACGGCCTGACTGTATGTATATATACATGTTGTGTAATGGACCAGAGAGGATCTAGAGTTCGCCAGGAGCTGGGACCGTCATCCATTGCTTCTGGTTTAGGAACTGATGCGCTGCCACACGACTTTGGAGAGCGACCGGAACCGGACAATACCATCATGTCAGTACCTGGACAATACCATCATGTCAGCACCTGGACAATACCATCATGTCAGTACCGGGACAATACCATCATGTCAGTACCCGAACAATGCCATCATGTCAGTACCTGGACGATACCATCATGTCAATACCAGGACGATACCATCACGTCAGTACCTGGACAATACCATCATGTCAGTACAGGGACAATACGATCATGTCAGTACCTGGACAATACCATCATGTCAGTACAGGGACACTTCCATCATGTCAGTACCCGAACAGTACCATCATGTCAGTACCTGGACAATACCATCATGTCAGTACCGGACAAATACCACAATGCCAGTACCCGGCAAACACCATCAGTCAGTACCACAGGACAATACCATGATGTCCAATACCCGGACAATACCATCATGTCAGTACCCGAAACAGTACCATCAATGTCAGTACTGGACAATACCATCATGTAAGTACCGCGACAACACCATAGTCAGTTACCCGACAATACCACATGTCAGTGCCTGGACAATACCATCATGTCAGTAACTGGACAATACCATATGTCAGTACCGGGACAATACCATCATGTCAGACCGGGACAATACCTCATGTCAGTACCCGAACAATGTCATCATGTCAGTACTGGACGATACCATATGTCAGTACCAGGACATACCATCACGTCAGGACTTGGACAATCATATGTAACGAAATACCATCATGTTCAGTACGGACAATACACATCATGTCAGTACAGGCACTACCTCATGTCAGTACCTGGGACAATACCATCATGTCAGTACTGGGACAATACCATCATGTCAGTACCCGGACAATACCAACATGTCAGTACCGAACACTACCTCATGTTAGACCTGGACACATACCATCATGTCGTACTGGGAGTCTGGGACAATACCATCATGTCGTACCGGACAATATCATCTGTAAGTACACCGGACCAATACCATCATGTCAGTACCCGGACAATACCAACATGTCAGTACCCGGACAATACCATATGTCAGTACACGGACACTACCATCAAGTCAGTACCTGGACATACCATCTGTCAGTACTGGGACAATACATCACTGTCAGTACCTGGACAATTCATCATGTCAGTACCCGCGACAATACCATCATGTCCGTACCCGGACAATACCACATGTCAGTACAGGGACACTACCATCATGTCAGTACCTGGACAATACATCATGTCAGTACGGACAATACCATCATGTCAGTACCTGGGACAATACCATCATGTCAGTACCCGGACAATACCAAATGTCAGTACCAAGGACAAAACCATCATGTCAGTACACGGGACAATACCATCATTTATGTCAGTACCTGGACAATACCATTGTACAGCCTCTTTCACTGTAACTTGGGTAATGGAAACATTTCTTCTGTGAGAGGATTTACGTGGGGGCTCAGCCCAGAGTTATCCCCATTCCGTCGCAGAACAGCCCCATTTACACGACTGCAGACAGAGGTCCAGCTCTGAGTCTCACAGCCTTTCCCTAAGCCAGACCTGCCCTTCATCTCCTGCCCGAGGAACAGACCAAGGGGCTCCAGAACGTGTCATACATGGGCTGGGCTCCTGTGCATTTACCAGCGGGGAAGGTTAAACCATTGTTGTACATAGTGACAATATCTTACCTGCAATATATTCAAACTTGCTCCCCATAGAGAACATACCCTGAACAACATAATAACACTCCACAGTAGTGTACACAGTTTACCTACCACAACTTTACAGCAACAATGCAGGGAGTTATATGTTCAGAAATACCAGATATTCGGAACGAAAATACAATAAGCAGATTAAACCCTTACACTTGCCCATCTCATCCACTAAACCACACACCAAACATACTCCCAACATGCCTTGCTGAATCTGCAACAATATCATATCTGGAAGTTGGTAGTTTCCAAAAAACATCTGGAGTGCCAAGTTTATACATCACTATTATATTATTAAGTATTATATAGTTAAGAACCCTGTCCTATATCCCTTTCAACTTTTACTAAACTCCAATCTCCACATCTCGTGTAGTTTAGTAAAAAAACCCCCAAAAAGAATCTTGTCATGGTGTTACACTGCAGGGACCCAGCAATGTCATGGACTATTGGGACCAGATCCACCTTCCTTACCTGTGTATCCCCAGGGTCTCCCACCAGCAAGTGTCACTTGTCCTGGGATGTAGGGTCTTTATGCTCACGTCTGGGGGAGTCCAACCCTGATGCCAGGAGAAATCGAACGTCTGTGCCAGGAACCACAGAAGACACAAGAGCCGCCCCTTCCCTTTAAGGAGCAGTCACATCGGGCTTGGGTTGAACAGGCAGCAGGAGCGCTGGATGGGGTGAGTCTGATCACTTCCAGCAGAGCGTGGTGGACCAGAGAGAAGATCTAGAGATTAAGCCAGAGCAGGGCCGTATCCATTGCTTTCTGGTAGGGAACTGGACTGAGCTGCCACACTGACTTGGAGGAGCGACATGGAAAAGGGTGGGATTCCCAGCACAACCACTCCGAGCCTCAACAACTTGATCACCCACTCCTTGACCTCACACTTATAATGATCCAGTTAGGGGGTGACAGTAGTAAAAGAATCAGGTGTGTACATTAATACCCCTATGAGTCATACAGTGATGTGTTACTATATGTCATCACACCTTAGGATAGAATCTGTAATTATCCAATGTCTGTGTACTGTATGTAATATATACAGTGTACTGTATGTATAGATCAATGTTACTGTATGTAATATATCAATGCTGTGTACTGTATGTAATATATCAGTGTACTGTATGTAGAGATACATGCTGTGATGTATGAATATTACAGTGGTGTACTGTATGTAATATATACAATGTACTGTATCGTATATATACATGCTGTGTACTGTATGTAAATTACAGTGTACTGTATGTAATATATACAATGCTGGCTACTGTATGTAATTATATACAAGTACTGTATGTTATATACAATGCTGTGGTACAGTATGTATAATACAGTGTACGTATGTAAAATACATGCTGGCTACGTATGTAATCTATAACAATGTACTATATGTAATATTTACAGTGTACTGTAGAAATATACAATGCTGTGTACTGTATGTAATAGATACAATGTACTGTATGTAATATATATACAATGCACTGTATGTACACATATATACAATGTTACTGCTATGTAATATATAACTATAGCATGTACTGTATGTACTGTTTAATATACAATGTAACTGTATGTAATATATACATGCTGTGTACTGTATGTAATATATACAGTGTACTGTATGTAATATATACAATGCTGTGTACTGTATGTAATATGTACAGTGTACTGTATGTAATATATACAATGTACTGTATGTAATATATACAATGCTGTGTACTGTATGTAATATGTACAGTGTACTGTATGTAATATATACAATGCTGGCTACTGTATGTAATATATACAATGTACTGTATGTAATATATACAATGCTGTGTACAGTATGTAATATATACAGTGTACTGTATGTAATATATACAATGCTGGCTACTGTATGTAATATATACAATGTACTATATGTAATATTTACAGTGTACTGTATGTAATATATACAATGCTGTGTACTGTATGTAATATATACAATGTACTGTATGTAATATATACAATGCACTGTATGTAATATATACAATGTACTTACCCTCATGTAAGTACCCGGACAAACACCATCATGTCATACCGGACAATACCATCATGTCAGTGCCTGGACAATACCATCATGTCAGTACCTGGACAATACCATCATGTCAGTACCGGACAATACCATCATGTCAGTACCGGGACAATACCATCAGTCAGTACCCGAACAATGTCATCATGTCAGTACTGGACGATACCATCATGTCAGTACCAGGACAATACCATCACGTCAGTACTTGGACAATACCATCATGTCAGTACAGGCAATACCATCATGTCAGTACCTGGACAATACCATATGTCAGTACCAGTGAACACCCCATCATCAGTACCTGGGACAATACCATCATGTCAGTACTGGACAATACCATCATGCTCGTACCGGACAATACCAACATGTCAGTACGGACACTACCTCACTGTCAGTACCTGGGACAATACCATCATGTCAGTACTGGAGTATGGACAATACCATCATGTCAGTACCTGGACAATATCATCATGTCAGTACCGGACAATACCATCATGTCAGTACCGGACAATACCAACAGTCAGACCGGACAATACCATGTCAGTACAGGGAACTACATCATGTCAGTACACTGGACAATACCATCATGTCAGTACCTGGGACAAATACCATCATGTCAGTACTGGACAATACCATCATGTCAGTACCGGACAATACCATCATGTCAGTACCCGGACAATACCATCATGTCAGTACAGGGACACACCATCATGTCAGTACCTGGACAATACCATCATGTCAGTACTGGGACAAACCATCATGTGCAGTACCTGGACAATACATCATGTCAGTACCGGAAAATACCAACAGTTCAGTACCCGGACAATACCATCATGTCAGTACCGGGACAATACCATCATTTATGTCAGTACCTGGACAATACCATTAGTACAGCCTCTTCACTGATAACTTGGGTAATGGAAACATTTCTTCCTGTGGGCGGATTTCAGGGGGTCTCAGCCAGAGTTTCTCCCATTCCGTCTGCAGAACAGCCCCATTTACAAGACTGCAGACAGAGGTCCAGCTCTGGATCTCACAGCCTTTTCCCTAAGCAGACCTGCCCTTCATCTCCTGCCAGAGGAACAGACCAAGGGCTCCAGAAACGTGTCATACATGGGCCTGGGCTCCCTGTGCTATTTACCAGCGGGGAAGGGTTAACCCATTGTTGTACATGTGACAATATCTACCTGCAATATATCAAACTTGCTCCCCATAGAGAAACATACCCTGATACACATAATTACACTCAAAGAGTGTACACAGTTTACCTACCACAACTTACAGCACAATGCAGGGAGTTATTAGTTCAGTAACAGATTCAGGAAGAAAATACAGTAAGCAGATTAAACCCTTACATTGCCACATCTCATCCACTAACACACACACCAACTACAACTCCCAACATGCCTTGTGAAATCTGCAACAATATATTCTGGAAGTTGTAGTTTCCAAAACATCTGGAGTGCCAAGTTTATACATCACTATATTATATATATAATATTATATATTAAGAACCCTGTCTATATCCCTTTAACTTTTACTAAACTACACATCTCCACATCTTGTAGTTTGAACCAATCTTGTCATGGGGTTAATCCTGCAGGGACCCAGCAATGTCCTGGACTATTGGGACCAGATCCACCTTCCTTACCTGTGTATCCCCAGGGTCTCCAAGCAGTGTCACTTGTCCTGGGATGTAGGTCTTTATGCTGCACGGTCTGGGGGAGTTCCAAGCCCTGATGCACAGGAGGCAAACTGACCGTCTGGCCAGAACCAAGAAGACAAGAGCCGCCCCTTCCCTTAAGGAGCAGCAACATCGGGTTGGTGCACAGGCAGGCAGGAGGCGTGGATGGGGTGAGATCTGATCACTTCCAGCAGAGCTGTGGATGGACCAGAGAGAGATCTAGAGATTCAGCCAGGAGCAGGGACCGTATCCATTGCTTTCTGGTTAGGGAACTGACTGAGCTGCCCACAACTGACTTTGGAGGAGCGACATGGAAAAGGGGGATTCCAGCACAAACCACTCGAGCCTCAACAACTTGATCACCACTCCTTGACCTCAGCACTTATAATGATCCAGTTAGGGGTGTACCCGAACAGTACCATCATGTCAGTACCTGGACAATACCATCATGTAAGTACCCGGACAACACCATCATGTCAGTACCCGGACAATACCATCATGTCATACCCCCCCCGAACAATGTCATCATGTCAGTACCTGGACGATACCATCATGTCAGTACCAGGACAATACCATCACGTCAGTACTTGGACAATACCATCATGTCAGTACAGGGACAATACCATCATGTCAGTACCTGGACAATACCATCATGTCAGTACAGTGACACTACCATCATGTCAGTACCTGGACAATACCATCATGTCAGTACCACCCCTAACTGGATCATTATAAGTGCTGAGGTCAAGGAGTGGTGATCAAGTTGTTGAGGCTCGAGTGGTTTGTGCTGGAATCCCCCTTTTCCATGTCGCTCCTCCAAAGTCAGTGTGGGCAGCTCAGTCAGTTCCCTAACCAGAAAGCAATGGATACGGTCCCTGCTCCTGGCTGAATCTCTAGATCTCTCTCTGGTCCATCCACAGCTCTGCTGGAAGTGATCAGATCTCACCCCATCCACAGCCTCCTGCCTGCCTGTGCACCAACCCGATGTGCTGCTCCTTAAAGGGAAGGGGCGGCTCTTGTCTTCTTGGTTCTGGCCAGACGGTCGTTTGCCTCCTGTGCATCAGGGCTTGGAACTCCCCCAGACCGTGCAGCATAAAGACCTACATCCCAGGACAAGTGACACTGCTTGGAGACCCTGGGGATACACAGGTAAGGAAGGTGGATCTGGTCCCAATAGTCCAGGACATTGCTGGGTCCCTGCAGGATTAACCCCATGACAAGGATTGGTTCTAAACTACAAGATGTGGAGATGTGTAGTTTAGTAAAAGTTAAAGGGATATAGACAGGGTTCTTAATATATAATATTATATATATAATATAGTGATGTATAAACTTGGCACTCCAGATGTTTTGGAAACTACAACTTCCAGAATGATATTGTTGCAGAGTTTCACAAGGCATGTTGGGAGTTGTAGTTGTGTGTGTGTTAGTGGATGAGATGTGGCAATGTAAGGGTTTAATCTGCTTACTGTATTTTCTTCCTGAATCTGTTACTGAACTAATAACTCCCTGCATTGTGCTGTAAGTTGTGGTAGGTAAACTGTGTACACTCTTGTGAGTGTAATTATGTGTATCAGGGTATGTTTCTCTATGGGGAGCAAGTTTGATATATTGCAGGTAGATATTGTCACATGTACAACAATGGGTTAACCCTTCCCCGCTGGTAAATAGCACAGGGAGCCCAGGCCCATGTATGACACGTTTCTGGAGCCCTTGGTCTGTTCCTCTGGCAGGAGATGAAGGGCAGGTCTGCTTAGGGAAAAGGCTGTGAGATCCAGAGCTGGACCTCTGTCTGCAGTCTGTGTAAATGGGGCTGTTCTGCAGACGAATGGGAGAAACTCTGGCTGAGACCCCCTGAAATCCGCCCACAGGAAGAAATGTTTCCATTACCCAAGTTACAGTGAAGAGGCTGTACTAATGGTATTGTCCAGGTACTGACATAAATGATGGTATTGTCCCGGTACTGACATGATGGTATTGTCCGGGTACTGAACATGTTGGTATTTTCCGGTACTGACATGATGGTATTGTCCAGGTACTGCACATGATGGTATTGTCCCAGTACTGACATGATGGTATTGTCCAGGTACTGACATGATGGTAGTGTCCCTGTACTGACATGATGGTATTGTCCGGGTACTGACATGATGGTATTGTCCGGGTACTGACATGATGGTATTGTCCAGTACTGACATGATGGTATTGTTCCCAGTACTGACTGATGGTATTGTCCAGTGTACTGACATGATTGTAGTTCCCGTGTACTGACATGGTATTGTCCGGGTACTGACTGTGGTATTGTCCGGTACTGACATGATGGTATTGTCCGGTACTGACATGATGATATTGTCCAGGTACTGACATGATGGTATTGTCCCATACTCCAGTACTGACATGATGGTATTGTCCCAGGTACTGACATGATGTCGTGTCCCTGTACTGACATGTGGTATTGTCGGCGGGTACTGACATGATGGATTGTCCCAGGTACTGACATGATGGTATTGTCCAGGTACTGACATGATGGTAGTGTCCGTACTGACCTGATGGTATTGTCCAGGTACGACATGATGGTATGTCCCTGTACTGACATGATGGTGGTATTGTCCAAGAGTCTGACGTGATGTTTGGTATTTGTCCTAGGTACTGACATGATGGTATCGTCCAGGTACTGACATGATGACATAGTTCGGGTACTGACATGATGGTATTGTCCCGGTACTGACAGATGGATTGTCCCGGTACTGAAATGATGGTATTGTCCAGGTACTGACATGATGGTATTGTCCAGCGACATGATGGGTATGTCCGGGTACTGACATGATGGTGTTGTCCAGGTACATACATGATGGTATTGTCAGGTACTGACATGATGGTATGTGTCGGTACTGACATGATGGTATTGTCCTGGGTTTGACATCATGGTATGTCGGGTAATGACATGATGTGTGTGTCCGGGGGCTATGCATTGTGGTATTGTCCGGGTACTGAAATGATGGTATGTCAGGTACTGACATGATGGTACTGTGTCAGGGTACTGACATGATGGAAGTGTTCCCTGTACTGATATGATGGTATTGTCCAGGTACTGACATGATCGTATTGTCCCTTGTACTGACATGATGGTATTGTCCAGGTACTGACGTGATGGTATCGTCCTGGTATTGACATGATGGTATCGTCCAGGTACTGACATGATGGCATTGTCGGTACTGACATGTGGTATTGTCCGGTACTGACATGATGGATTGTCCAGGTGCTGACATGATGGTATTGTCCAGGTACTGACATGATGGTATTGTCCGGGTACTGACATGATGGTGTTGTCCGGTACTTACATGATGGTATTGTCCAGGTACTGACATGATGGTACTGTTCGGGTACTGATGTGGTATTGTCCGGGTATGACATCATGGTATTGTCTGGGTACTGACATGATGGTGTGTCCGGGGTACTGGCATCGTGGTATTGTCCGGGTACAGACATGATGGTATTGTCCAGGTACTGACATGATGGTACTGTTCGGGTACTGACATGATGGTATTGTCGGGTATGACATCATGGTATTGTCTGGGTACTGACATGATGGTGTTGTCTGGGGACTGGCATCGTGGTATGTCCGGGTACTGACATGATGGTATTGCCGGGTCTGACATCAGTTATTGTACCGGTACGGCCATTATGGTATTGTTCAGATACTGACATGATGGTATGTTTGGGGTACTGACATGATGGTATTATCTGTGTACTGACATGGTATTATCCAGTCACTGACATGATGGTATTGTCTGGGTAACTGACATGTTGGTATTGTTCGGGTATTGACATGATGGTATTATCCGTGGGTACTTACATGATGGTATTGTCGGGTACTGACATGTTGATATTATCATGACGGGGGTGTGGTACTGCGTGATGACAGTGTTTGGTATTGTCTGGGTATGACATGTTGGTATTGTTGGGTATGACATGATGGCATTTGTATTGGTATTGAATGATGGTATTTTTTTCGGGTATGCATGAGGTATTGTCAGGTACTGACATGTTGGCATTGACCAGATTAGACATGATGGTATTGTCCGGCTACTGACATGATGGTATGTCCAGGTCATGACATGTTGGTATGTTCAGGTACTGACATGATGGTATTGCCGGGTACTGACATGATGGTATTGTCCGGGCACTGACAAGATGGTATTGTCTGGGTACTGACATGTTGGTATTGTTCGGTTACTGGCATGATGGTATTGTTTGGGTATGACATGATGGTATTGTCTGGGTACTGACATGGATGTCAGGGTACTGATAAATGGTATTGTCCGGGGTACTGATAAGATGGTATTGTCGGGTACTGACATATGGTATTGTCTAGGTACTGACGTGGATCACATTGTATCCATTACCTAAAGAACTCATTCACAAGCAAATAACACTAACCTAAAAAAGTCCATTGATTGGCCAGATTGCTCATACTCGCCCCTCTGCAATTCCAGCTAATGTTCAAGTAAAACATACCTGACTTAACTTAGTTCACAGCCCTGCAAACTTCTTACATTCTCCCCGATTTCCATAGTTTCTCCTTGTATAATGGGATAGAAATGAATAAAACACAAGTCACGGGAATTCTCACCATCAAAATAACCCAATAAAACATGTCGTTAATAACTCAGAACCCATCATTCTTTTATGTAAATCAGTGGGTAATAGTTATTAATCAGTTATTTTAATCCTTGACTGTAAATACTCCCAACAGTTCATATGTAATAACTAGTTGATAAATAGGCGCTGCCATGCTGCATGTAGATAGAGAGAAATAATAATATGCTTCATCAATTCATATCATTCTACATCAAGCTATTGTCATGATTTCTGACAGCCTTGCTGTGTTTACAATCTGGTTGCCTAGGATTGCATTATAAAACAAGATAAAGATATTGCGCTTCCAACATATATTGTTATTGAGTGTTGCAGTTGTAGTTCACCAGTGATGTCGAACGTGGGGCCCTCCAGATGTTTGAAAACTAGAACTCCAGCATTCCCTGGCTGCCAGCAATATAAGGAATTACTGAGAGCAGCAATCTAAAGTCACACTAGCCTTAAGAGGATTTGCGATGGCTGCAAGTTTTCGCAATGCACCACAATTAATATAATTAAAAAACTATTAGGGAGATGTATTAAAAGATCATATGGTTAAATATTGTGCTTATTTGCTTTCAAATAGTGAATAAAAGGGCATTCCACCCCCCAAATTAAAAATTCACCAACTACTGGCTCCACTGTACAATTTAAAAAATCCTTACCTTACATCCCTGCTCTTTAGGTTCTCATGTAGTGCTCTTTCAAAGTCAGGAAACTGTAGGGTAGGAGCTTTCTTCATGTCCAAAAGGTCTCTGCCTTGCGTGGTCCTCTAAGAGGCTGCTGGCATGCCCAGTGGAGCCTTTTCCCTCCTCCCTCCCCCCTGGCTGTACTCCTGTAGCGTAATCTCCTTTTTACACCCCAACTGCTATATTCTGGCATAAAAATTTGCTTCTAATCTCTACTTACAGCACCTCGTTCCAGCACCAATCTGCATTGATGGCAGCCGCGGCTGTGATTGGCTGGCTCTCAGCCAATCACAGCCGCGGCTGCTGGTCTGGCTCCCTGCTTGTATTTCCGCGGGCAGGGGAGCCGGACCAGAATGGCGTGGGAACGAGGTGCTGTGAATTAGAGATGAGATGGGTAGCAATTTGCAATGCAGATATAACGTTGGGGGTGGGGGGACATGCCCTACAGTATATAAAAAGTTAAAAATGAGGGTGGACATGCCCTTTAATGTTAGCTTTCAAATGGTAGATACAGAACATCTGATTGGGGCAAAACTACCACCATTTTTAAAGATATGGAGATTCAATAAAAGTTCTTTTGCGTTAAAATGGTGCCCCAACCAATCAGATATTATTTACCATTTGAAAGTAATATCTGATGGTGGGGCAAAATAAGCACCTTTTCAACGATAAGAACTTTTATGAATAACCCTGAAAAACTTCATTACATCTCCCTTTATTTTTTTCAACACAAACAAGCCTATATGACAAAAGTTTTTATTGTTAAAAATAGTGCTAATTTGCCCCAACCATTTCAAGTGGTGCATAACATCTGATTGGTTGAGGCAAAATTAGCATATTT
The DNA here is from genome assembly GCA_019447015.1 of Hymenochirus boettgeri. Classification (NCBI taxonomy): domain Eukaryota; kingdom Metazoa; phylum Chordata; class Amphibia; order Anura; family Pipidae; genus Hymenochirus; species Hymenochirus boettgeri. The sequence goes on from CM033474.1 coordinate 245,640,198, forward strand.
TTAACGATTAGAATTTTTGTACATAGGCCTGAAAGTCACAACGGTAGACAGAATTGCAATCGGAATGCAGTTATTAAAATGCATTGTGGGTAAAGTGCAGAGTTATAGCAACTGTAAATTCCACCAATGTATTTTTGAAGTGTCAAAGCAGCAAACCTAAAATGGCGACTGATGTTCTAGCAAATTATCATATTGGGGAGATATCCTTAACCCGCTCTGCCCAAGATCCGCAATGCTTTAATCACTTTGCATCTTAGGAATGTTATTGTGATAGATTATTAGGTAATTTCAGATCAATCGGATTGAAATGGATTTTTACATAGACGGTTTGTTTATCTGTTAAAAGACAACAACCCCGGCCGAGCGAGCGTACACGCGACCAATGGCTGTTTCGGGAGAGAATCGTCCATGTGTATGCGTTCGGTCGGGATCATTCACGATCTGCCAGGTGGATCAACGAACAACCCAGACTGAACCCATACACATGGATGATTCTCGGCGAAATGGCCGTTCGTCGTTTGTAGCGCTCGACGTTGCTCGTTCGCAAATTGAGGCGTGTGTACGAACCTTTATTCTCATTCCATAATACATCAGATAGCGTGGGTTTTACAATAGCGGTATGTGCTGCATTTTCCTAATAGTGGGGTGTAGTTTCCACAATTTACAGTATAAACTGGATGTCCTTGTATGTCCCACAGAACGAGAAAACTGCAGAAATGATGACAACAGTCTATAATGAGACTTCATTTGCCTAAACACTCAATGATATGATGGGTTAGTAAATATGGCCCATGGTTCTGTGAACTATGGTTCCTGATATATTCCTGAAGATTCACAGCTGTATTTTGGTTTATTCCCTTTTTTGCCCAGTGGGCAAGCATTTTTTTCTAGTGCTTTTCCTAGCAGTGAAGCACATTGCAAAGTTAATTTGACAGCCTGGTAGGGGAGTGGTACAGATTGAGGTTTGCGGTGGATTACTAATAGAAGTAGTATTTAAAGTAATTAGTCCTTGAAGTGTGATTGGACAGTAGTGAAAAAGGGGTGGGACTTTCATTATAAATGGCGTATGTTTTCTGCTAACAGTCAGGAACAGAGGAGTAGAAAGGTGAGACATGAACTGTTAATTAACTCTTTGTGATAATTTTCCTGAATATTTGTTTTTATAGTGGAAGAAATTGATGGTCTGTTCACAGGAGGACATACTTTTAAAGAGTCAATAGACTGTTGTTTATATATTCAGGGGATTTACGCATATCCATTATATGGGGCTAAAACAACCTCCACAATGGAAATTTCCATCGGATCATCCAGGCTCCTTTTACTTAGTGGAGGAAGCTATTGCAATTGGCATGTGTACACTTACCTGGCTGCTTTCCCCATAAAGAAAGTACAAGGTTGGTCTGTTGAGTGTATGGCGGTTGTCTTGGCATATTGCAGACATATTCTAATCTCATCCATGCTGTAATATGCAATGGTAGCATAATGTATACGGCTACACAGGGTTATGTACAGAGAGCTGTTATCGGCTTTTTCCGTCTTAAAGTCACTCAACACACGTGCCAAAAACATGTTGCTCAACCGCCACAAGCTATTTCCCTAGCCAATAATGTCTCTTTAAGACAAAACTTAACCTCATTCGCTATGCTCAGTACATTGCCTAGAGGAGGCAATAGAGGGCAATACTGGCTCTCATAAATAGCCCCTTTACCCTTTTGAGCCACCGCAAATCCTGTGCTACCTTCAAATGAGTTAGAATGACATAATATCTCAGGGAACTGTGTATTGCTGCTTTCTGGAAATTGCTCTGTTATGGGAAATTATGGACTTTCTATTCAATATCGTTTAGCGCTTTTTTTTTACGCAATACTGAGATTCTGTGATGCAGCAATCAATTGGAAGATTAACTGCATCATGGTCAGATAAGGAGCGTGTTTACCACTGTACAGAAACCTGCGCTAATTGACTGTGGCCCGAAAGTTGTGGGGTGTTTAATTTTCCCTGCTATCAATGTATTTATATTGTATGTGCCATTATGTTCTTTTATCTTTTTGTACCCCTAAAACATTATCCACATGCAAATAATAGATTATAGATATTATAGATAATAGATAGATTTGCTATACCTCCATAAGGTTGCTGCTACAAACAGCCTGCTAACCCTGGATAAATAAAATCAATTAGTTCAATAATTTGGACAAATTATTTTAAGCCCAGTCAACCACATCAAGGTTTTTTCTTAAGAGTCCTAACCTACTGGTACTTGCCTAACCTACTGGTACTTGCCTTTTCGGCTACATGAGCTGACAGCTTCTCCTGTGTGACCTGGATGCTTAAAGCTGACTCTCTATAAAGTACTTTGCTCAAACGAGCACATACCTAACTCTGGGTGGAGTACAATTTCCCAGAAGGCTTGGTCAAACCTTCAATGTAATTATAAGTATTATATTTTTGGTCTCAAGTTGCACTATAATATGGATGTAAACAGCCCAATTTTATCTTATTGGGTGTGACATTATCCACATGCCCCAGTAATTGGGATTTCTCCCATTGGACAGGTCTAAACATTTGAGTCTGTGGCATAGCGTAGGTACAAAAAAAATGTGTCTAGGGCGTTGTATAAAGCTATTATTTAGCACAAAGCTTAACATAGGGAGATTCATAAAGTTTTTATCGTTAAAATGGTACTTAATTTTCCCCAACCAATATATAATTTATCATTTGAAAGCTAACATGTGATTGGTTGGGTAAAAATTAGCACCATTTTAACCAGAACTTTTATTGATAAACTTTTATTGATAAACCCTGATATTAACTCAGGGCATAAAAAACACCCGCAACCCTTCGCTACTTACTCCCTCTCTCCTGCAATGAACAATCATTTGCAAGCATTACTGCATCGCCGAATCAAAGGAAAGTAAGCAAACCTGGGAAGATATTTCATCTCCCTGTCCGTGCATAGGCAGAATATCCAAACAAACAAAATAATGAATGCCCTTTCCTAGTCCCCATACAATATCATATACTACTGTACAGTGTCCAGGCACGTAGAAACCTCAGCAGTCTCTGCCCGATTGGGTTGCTGGAGAGAAAATTCTGCTTTGCCATTACCCGTCTACATCCGATGGTTCCATTTGTTACTATTCCTCAGGAGTTTATTGAAATCACTTGGGGGGAAAATATCTTCTTGCCAAATATTTCACAACAGCTTATATAAAAGAACTGGATTTAAACTGAGCGTCCAAGCTGCAAACATGCACAATATCAAACTGGAGATGATCAAACTGCATTACATTAGTAGAATGTTCTGTTTTAATTAAAAGACATCAAGGCTGAAAACTACTTTTACCGTGGCAATTCCCCAATTAATTTTATATTGTATCAGTGTCCAGAGACACGGCTCAAAGTCAGAAAAATCTTATAGAAGAATGATCACTGACATCAAGACATTACCAGCTGGTTCATTTATGTATCTAGTATCACTTTGTTACAGGCTCAGTTTCTCTTTCCTTTAATCACAAATCATTGCTGAATAAAGGGGAACTAAAGGGATAAATCATCCCCTTCCTTATATGCTGTGCCCAGGAAGTTATTGTCCTCATAGGGTGTACAGATGATATCCAGAAAACTACATTCTCCCTCTCTGGGCCGGCTCTGACCCCTTTCTTGGCTGTTGGACTATCCTATGGGAAGACCCCTGCATGAAGCATTTCTTTCCATAGGCGGTGCGGCATGACTCGCTAGCCCAAGGGAGGGGGCAGGACCAGCGCAGGGCTATGTGAGTATGTTTCTAGATATGGCGGTACTCCTAGTGGTGAGACAATCCTCTCTAAGTATCTATCTTATAGACCTAGCACTAGTGGAGGGCGCTTACGCTTCTTTGTTGTACCCGATTTTTAGCTGTGAAATAGTTCCTCAACTAGGACACATATGAGCGAAAATGACGTTGTGTTCGCTATGACCTGCTTATCATGTATAGATTAGTCCTATCTATAGTTCGTCATCTCAATAAGTAATTATTGCTCAGGCTCAGTATCTATCCTCCCTCTCTAACCGAACACCTCCTTCATCTGGCCTGGCATCTATAAGGGCAGCATGCTCAGTAATCACATGTGGCAGCATTGGAAGAGGGCATTTCCCAACATGCAATTCAATGATTTGCATGGACACTTCTCCATCCAGTTATAGCAAAACCTCCACTAACCAGAAGATGGTTCAGATTGGTATCTAAAGATAACATGTTTCAGTATAGATGTCTTTTTATGCCTGTTACCTTAAAGTAAATGCCAAGAAAGTGCTTGCAATAAACTTGATTTGTGTTGTTGCAGCATTCGTAATGTCTTTTACTTATAAGCTTACAAGTAATAATACATAGTAATACATAACATAGTAATATAAATATATTAACTCTTTAGTTGCCGCCATCCAGGGGATTACCCAATCATTCACTTTCGTATAATGAGGTATCCAAGTTGTTTTTTTTTCCTGGCTACAAGTGATCTGGGCAATAGAGGAATAATTTCCGCTCAGCACAGCACAGGAATAAAATGTGATTTGCATTTGTTAGTATATCTTTTTTATAATAAAGCTTATATTGTAAGTGGATATAAATTAATTATCAGATCATCTCATAATTGGGGGAAACTATAATTAATGTAAGTAGCAGGGCTGTATCATACAACCTGTATTTACACTGCATGATTCTGACAGCCTTGCGCATGTTTTCAGTATACAACCCATAACATTCCTATTGCTGTGAGAGACATTTAGTAAAGCTAAATGTAAACAAAAATCTATTATTTCTTTTATGTTATTATAACATGTCTGTACTATTTAGGATGGCTACACAAAACCATAGGTAAGAAACCCAGGAGCTAAAATATTCATTTCGTTTATTATGATAACGATTGTAAATTAACAAACGTTAAAATTATAGGACATTAAGATCGTTAAAGACGCGTATCGCTAAAAAGCGATACGCGTCTTAACGATCATTAATGCCTTTTTGATATGCCCATAGTTGAAGGATATGGTTTAATTACTTCATAGGGAGGACCGTGGGTATGGTAATCAAATCAGTAGGAGGGCGTGACTATACATGCCATTCACTTTGATTGACCGTTCCTCCCTCTGGATCATTAAAACTAGGTGGACGATTGGAATAGAAACATGTAGCAGGATAGGGGGAATTATAGTTTAATAGTATGAGGTTTTTAAAAGTTTGATTGGACACTATAGTTGCCCTTAAATGCCACATTACCTACGACTAACTTTTTACAGCACAACAATAACCCCACCAACCCTACTTTTACAATACTTACCTTTCTTCCTAGGGTTCTGAAAAAGATATTTACCTTAAATAGCCGCAGTCCTTCGCCCTCTCTCTGGGTGCTAGCTGTCAGTCACAGGCCAGTGACTTATGGTGGCTGAGGTAAAGCCATAAAAAAAGGCAGATACAGTGCGGTGGAGGAGGTTCAAGGTAAATATCGAAGGAGAAAGGTAAGTATTGAAATATTGTGAATAGGTGGGGAACATTTGTCGGGGGGTATTTTAACCCATGTACTGTATCCAATCATGGGGAGGATTGACTAGATTAGTGCACCTGACATCATTGTTCCCAACTGAAGACTTTATTTCCTTTGAACGATGTGGTATGGAATGGAAGTTATCAATCCTGTAAATATTCAATCTATTAAATATGTAATAGAGAACTATCTCATTTCATTGTGGAAATTAAAATTAACAATCAGTTTGCGAATTTCTTCCAGACATGATCCTGCACAAGTCCTGCTATTTGCACTATTGCTGTTCAGTGCGTGAGGAGTGATGGGAAAAGCGTCAGTAGGAGCAGTTACAGCCCCAAAGAAATGGAAAATGATGCACAAGCAGCACTACTTGTAAGTGGAAAGACCATGTTCTGGGAATAGGCTGGAAAAGAAGCTGTTTGACCCTTTATAGCTTGTAATGTATTATTATTAAATACATGTAAAGCTGATGCAAAGAGTCTATGAAATCAGTGGAGGGGAGATGGGTAGATTAGGAAAAGCAATGAATTTATGTACTGTAGAAGCTAGACCGGATCTTCAAGGAGGTGTGTAAGATAAACATGTCTATGTAAGAACCCTATGTCCAGTATTTAATTTAAATGGTACCAATGTTTCTTATCTATAGCAAAATACTTTCCTTATACTGTAATACTTATCAGCTCCCCCCAATGTCTGTCCTCAAAGAGCTTTACCGCTGAATTCTCTGGCATAATAAGGTTGTTCTGTCTTTGTGACAATTTTATTTTAGAAAGGTCGGGAGATGGACTTAAACACCAAACGGTTTTTAGTTATCAAAAGACTCTTTCTAGTGAAAGCAAGCATCTTCCAAAATAAAACCCTGACTGCAAATGTCTCTTTCAGTGGGGATAAGAGACTGACTCCACTTCTTTGATCCATGTGTGGAATAGGTAGGGGGCTCTGTTGGTTATGTCATATGCAAAGTTTTGTGATGTTTAAAAATAATATTCTTTGTCAAGACCATTGCCCTTTACCATCTTTAGTTCTGTGCACAGTTGGTGAGTAGAGAGGGGCTGGGATTTGACTGGATTGCTTTTGATACAAGCTACAATCATGAACTTTGTCTACGATATTTGCTCAAACTGAAGACATAGAGGGTTGGACGATGTTTCAGCAGTGGTCAGGCTTGTAAGGAATTTGTTGGGGAAGTAAAGAGTATTGTGGTTTTTAAAACTATGAACATATTTGAAATTGGTCCATAGTAGTGGGACCGGTAACAGGGAAAAAAGAAAGGATCCCATGTAAGTTTAATAAAATAAACATTGATTTTGTTCCGGAGAGCTAAGCATTAGGGATGGCCGGTTCGCGGATCGAACCCGGATCCGCCGCGGATTTATCCCGTTCGAGAACGGCGGGTTTTTCTGAGTTTTCTCCCTTGCGAACTTCAGATTGCGGATTTTTCATATTTTCGAAAATTTGAAATTACGGGTTTTCGCGGTATTTTCGAAAATTTTTCGAAAATACGAGAAAAACACATAATTTCTAAAATTTTCGAAATGCAGGATTTCTTTATTTCATAACTACGTATTTTCGAAAAATTTTGAAATTACGAGGATTACTCGTATTCGAAAAACATATTTTGAAAATTTTCAAAAAACAGAAAACCGTATAATTTCGAAAATTTTAGAAATACAAGAAAACCGTAATTTCAAGGGTTATTTCATTTTAATGGGTCCGCTGCGGATTTCGTGGATTTTCGAATTTTTTCGAAAAACTTGCGGATCCTCGAGAGGACCGGATTTTGTGAAGTTCGGACATTTCACAAGCACTTCTGAATTGCATGGTCATGCAGTTCAGCAAGGGTGCTAGAAAATGAACACATGTCCAACATATATTTCTATCATTTGACAGGAAAATTAAGGTAAGTATCCCAAATCAATAAAACACAGGATACAACCTGCTGAACCTTATGATAAAAATGATCCTACCTAGTTTGAGCTATTAAAACCTGTCTGTGTTCCCAGTTAATACGAGTGCAGAAATATGGAAGAGAATAGAGGAATTAGTCTGAAGTCCGCAAAAAATCGACCCCCTAAATAAATACGGAGCCTGTGGCTTTAACTTCAAACTTATTGAGAAACTTTATTTAAATGTTTTACTTTGGTTCAGCAGAAACAGGAAAAGGTTAAATGTTCTAACGGAACATTGTATCACCATGGCTGGTTAGATAGTATTATAGAAAGGGCTTTTCAGTGTGTTTCGTGATCTTTGAGAAACAAGGTATTTTGTGCAGATGTACGTTTGAGAGGAAATGCAAAGACGGAATGAGATAAGCAAATCAGGATTATTTCCAAATGTTGTAACCGTGTAAAACGACAGCTTGGAAAATATTGAAATTAACAACTGAGCCAAAGCAATTCACTTTTGTTTACACCATAGTGTTTTGGTTATACGCATAATGGGTCTCTCTGTATTGTAAACCAAAACCCTGTCTTCTTATATATGACGCCATCCTGCGTCTAAAACCTATGTAAAGCTCAAGCTCACAGTCGAACAGGTAGTGGTGGGTTTAGTAATTTCTTTAGCTAGCCCGAATTAATCGCTTTTAATTCGTATTCAATATCTCCTACTTCTTTTTTCTGCCTCCCAGTTCTCCCTCCCCTCTTCTCTTTTTTTCTCCCACCATCCCTCCTCTCTACTCTCTGCCTTCTTAACTATGCCTCACCTCTTTGTTTTTATTCTCTTTTCTGTGTCTTCGTCCCCTTTTTGTTTGTCAGTCACACCATTTCTCTGATTTTGGTCTTTCGATTTTTCTTTACTCTTCCCTTTCGTCTTTTTTTTTTTTCCCCTCATCGACACTACCATCATGTCAGTACCTGGACAATACCATCATGTCAGTACTGGGAGTCTGGGACAATACCATCATGTCAGTACCTGGACAATATCATCATGTCAGTACCCGGACAATACCATCATGTCAGTACCCGGACAATACCAACATGTCAGTACCCGGACAATACCATCATGTCAGTACAGGGACACTACCATCATGTCAGTACCTGGACAATACCATCATGTCAGTACTGGGACAATACCATCATGTCAGTACCTGGACAATACCATCATGTCAGTACCCGGACAATACCATCATGTCAGTACCCGGACAATACCATCATGTCAGTACAGGGACACTACCATCATGTCAGTACCTGGACATACCATCATGTCAGTAATGGGACAATACCATAGTCGTACTGGAATACCATCATGTCAGTACCGGACAATACCAACATGTCAGTACCCGGACAATACCATCATGTCAGTACCGGGACAATACCATCATTTATGTCAGTACCTGGACAATACCATTAGTACAGCCTCTTTCACTGTAACTTGGGTAATGGAAACATTTCTTCCTGTGAGCGGATTTCAGTGGGGTCTCAGCCAGAGTTTCTCCCATTCCGTCTGCAGAACAGCCCCATTTACACGACTGCAGACAGAGGTCCAGCTCTGGATCTCACAGCCTTTTCCCTAAGCAGACCTGCCCTTCATCTCCTGCCAGAGGAACAGACCAAGTGGCTCCAGAAACGTGTCATACATGGGCCTGGGCTCCCTGTGCTATTTACCAGCGGGGAAGGGTTAACCCATTGTTGTACATAGTGACAATATCTACCTGCAATATATTCAAACTTGCTCCCCATAGAGAAACATACCCTGATACACATAATTACACTCACAGGTGTACACAGTTTACCTACCACAACTTACAGCACAATGCAGGGAGTTATAGTTCAGTAACAGTATTCAGGAAGAAAATACAGTAAGCAGATTAAACCCTTACATTGCCACATCTCATCCACTAACACACACACCAACTACAACTCCCAACATGCCTTGGCTGAACTCTGCAACAATATCATTCTGGAAGTGTGAGTTCCAAAACATCTGGAGTGCCAAGTTTATACCTCACTATATTATTATATATAATATGATCTATT